>WYDI02026058.1:0-35377 GCA_009867235.2 Psittacus erithacus
AGAAAAAGAAAAAGAAAAAGAAAAAGAAAAAGAAAAAGAAAAAGAAAAAGAAAAAGAAAAAGAAAAAGAAAAAGAAGAAAAAAAAGAAAAAGATATATTTTACCTTCACTGAAAACAACTCCGGTTCAGGCGGCTATCTGAACACAGGAGTGGAAGATTTGGTGCCTTCTGGGCTAAAACCAATAAATTTTTCAGATCTGGTCAACAGAGAAGTCCAAAGCTCTGTTGTTCATTGTGAGACCTGAGTGATAACTGCAATCCCCTCTCACTGCAGTGCTTTCCTGACCCCATGTCAAGAGATTGGTCTCTCTTGGGCTCAAGGCAACTGATCAAAAGAGCAGATGTGACAACAAGGTTCCATAAGGTCTGTAAATGAAGATCACTAAAGGCCTTCAGGACATACATCTTTTGATATCTCCTGGACAAAACCATGTTTCCTTTGGATCACTGTCAGATGTTATATGAGTACTAATCCCTAGAAACACCTGAGGCACTTGACATCCTTCTTCTGGGAATCTTCCAGACTTGACTGCAAGCACAGCTGAAGTGTTGCTGAGTTTCAGACCACCCTGGAGCTGGCCAAACATTGACAAGTGCCCCAGAGGCATAAAAGGAAGGATTTTTGCAGGGATTATGCCCAGGTAGTACTGCACACAGATTTTTAAACTCAAGGACATCGAGGGTCATTTAAGGCCATGCCTGGCATCATGGTAATAAGCAGCTCAGGCCTACAGAAAAGCTGAGTAATGGTCAAAGAAGATCATACGTGAGATTAAAGGTAATGAGTACATAATGTGACAGATCCTTTAGTTTTGTTTGAAATCACTTTTCTTTGCAGAGCACAGTACCCCACAGTACCCCATCTCCCTTTGGTGGAAAGAGCCTTGTGGCAGTTGTGTGCTCCAGGCCCGTGGCTACCACTGTGCAGGAAACCACACTTTTGTGGTCTCCTCCTATTGCCTCTCACTCCCCCTCCAGCCATTTATTCGCCACCCTTATTTGCCCAGCCTTTGATGCAGCCCAGACATACCGGCAGGCAGCCTGGCAGCAGGGTCCTGTGCTCCCCATGCACACACTGGTCTGTCCAGCTTCGGGAGTGGGGGTCACAACCTGCCTCTCGCCCTTCTTCAGCAACACTGCTAGGTCATGGCTTCAGCGTGTCCATGAACATGTCACATGGATACTGTGAGAGAACTAATAACTGGCAGTCATGTGAATGACTATTGGGAATAACCCTGACCAAAGAACCTGGGGGTTTCAGTAGCCCACTTGTGGGAGAGGTTAAAAAGGAAGCATTACCATTTAGTTCAGTGGTTTCCACGGGTCAGAAGCCAGGACACGTGTTGTCGTCCTCCCCTGTGCAGACAGGCTGCATGCACATTAGCAAAAATACACATTTCCCCTGAGGTGGAATTTGAGTTCCCAAACACAGGCTGGTGTCAGTGCTCAGTCACAACATCCATGACTCTTCTCAGAGCTGCTCAGCAACAGGACAAGAGGCAACAGCCACACATTGGAACAAGGGAAAAGAGCAAGTTTCCCAGAGAGGATGTGGAGTCTTCATCTCTGGAGATACTCAAAAGTGGACAAGACCCTGCGCTGAGCAGAGGGCTGGACTAGAGACCCTTCCAGGTGGGACATCACTATGGCATCTAAAACAGTTCTATGTTCCCATGTGGAGATGCAGTTGAACTGGAGAATCAGTAGGTTGCTGGAGTCTCTGTTCCTCCACGAGCTAGCAAAGTGAAAACCTTCCTTGCCAGCAGTACTGGTTTGCCTGTCACTGTTCCTAGACAAGCACCTCTGTGTCTTCAGATCTGCCTCTCAGAGAAAATGCAGTCACTGAATTTACAAGAGCCAACCCTTGGATCTGTGACCCATACTTTGGGGGAGATCAAGGGAGCACTCCTGGCTCTCCTTCCCTATTGTAACCTCCCAGCAGCACAGAGGTGAAGGCAATGCCAATCCCTGTGCTTTCAAGCCTCAGGCCTGCCTTCTGGAATAGCACAGCTCAACGTTGTTAACTACACACTGAAAGGTATATTGTACATTAGCTACATGCTGTACAGGTCGACTTTTTTATACAAGAAATGCTTTTAAAAACTTCCCTGCCATGAGCCTCTACAGATGTGAAATACCAACAATTGTACAAGTTCTTTCAACTAGAATAATGCAAAGGCTTCCCCTCGAGGTAAAAGCACATGATTCTGCACACTAAATCCCAAGTAGCCCAAGTAGATGAAAGGAAGGCCTCTTCACAGCCCTTACTCCCAGCACAAGCAATCCGATCCGTTCACCCTGTCCTTAGTAGATAAAGCCCTGGAACACCTTGCACTGCCTCTCCCCCAGGGCCGCCCGGCTGTGGTCCACCCTCCACCCCACCTGAGAGATGGATATGCCCTATCACAGGCCAGCTTCAGAGATCTTTGTTCCAAAGCTGCCTCATCCCTGTGGCTCACTAGGAGACACGAGTTTGCTAGCACCAGGATAGGTCACACATACTATGAAGGGACCAGGCAGGATCCCATTACAGCCACTCAGCGACTTATTTTATGGTCTGAGCCATTAAACCTGACATTACCCAAGTGAGTACTCTTAACCAGCCTCATCTGAGAAATACAGACTCAACTCGAGCCTGAAGTGAGCACAGAGAGAGAGTTAGCACAACCTGTCAGCACCCACAACTCAGATGTGTGTCTGAATACCAGGTCACTTTCATTGCTTGCTGGTAAGGCATTAACCTCGTCGATTTTCTTCCTCTGCATGTTAAACCAGTACAATCGCATCTATATGTGGTGGTCTCTCTCTGTCAGACTTCTCTGAACAAACAGGGCTTGGCCCTGGCTCCATAGAGCTGAATAGCAGAATATTTGCTTAATTACAGGAGCCCAAGTTTGGTGGTGATAAAGAGTGCAAGGCTGGAGGCCAACAAACCTGTCTCAAGTGACAGCAGTTTGCCTTTGACTTTGACCACTCATCGCCTCATGTGCAGGGCTCCAGGCTTTCAGGCTGGAGTTAGGAGAGGAGAGACGTGCCTGGTCAGATGAAATAGCTTAGCTTGGTGAAGGGTTCCAGCAGCAATTCCTCATGTCACTTCTGCCTTTTGCTCTCTGGACAAAGCATCACCAGGCTACAGCACGTCTGCACTGAGTGGGCAGCCAGGGTAGGCTCCCGCAGCCCATTGCCGTCTCCCAGGCTGGGACAGAGTAAAAGCAGCAGGAAAACTGGGTGCTGCCCAGGCAGCAAATCATCTTCTGCCACAGGAAACCATGTGTGGTGTCACCTGCCTGCTCACCTACACTCTGCTTGGTGTCACCTCAGGCACAGGCAATCTGCTGAAGCCCAGCCCAGCAACCCTACTGCACATCTGACTCTGCTGAAGTCTGAGACACAGTGTCTTGCTTAGCTGAAATCCCATACCCTGTAGTTCCATGGGGATGCTAGGCTTTCTGAGGTCAGCCAGTCTTCATAGATTTCAACCTTGTCCACACTGAGGATGAAAACCAATATCATAAAACTGGAACAAGAACAAAGTTTGGAAGGGGAGGTTCATCTCTTGCTGATTAGCTTCATACAGACACAAGATCTCTGCAGAGCCCTTCTGCTTCCCTGCACCTTTGTGTTTACCCAACACAGTTAGAAGAAGCCATCTCTAAAGGCAATCCACAAAGTTCTACCTCCAGTACGAGGACAAAGAGAGGAGAAGGACATGGCTGGGAGCCACAGCAGGAAGTCCAGCAGGGCTCTGCAGAAGGGCAACTCACCTGGGATGGGGCAGGGGCACGAGGTCCACAGGGCATCCCTGTTTGGAGAGACAGCAGGGTCGGGAGTCATAGTGGAATGAGCCAGGAGAAGCCAGGCTTGAAACAAGGAAGCTGGACCAAACTAAAGGATCCAAGTGGGGCCAGGGTTGGCATTCATGCTACCGATGAGGTGTGAACACCAATAGAGCCTGAAGTTTGAGTTGTACACTTCTGCTGGGAGCGCTGCACTACCAGGCAGACACCAACCCATCTGCATGGTTTTGTGCCTCACCTGCAGGATGCCCAAGAGCATTCCTCCTCTATTGCAGCTGACTGGGGTTTTTGGCCTTCCTCCTCATCTGGCCGCAGTTTGAGCCTTGCACAGGGACTCAACAGAAAGGGCTTGCCTTGTCAGCACACAAGCTGCTCACACAGGACATGCCGTTATCCTCCAGCTGAGCCACAGCTGCCTCTCCACTACATAGAGATGCTCGGCCTGAGCCAGCTGCAGCTGCTCTGGTGGAAGTGCTCCCATGGCATGAGTCCTCCAAGGCCCCAAAGGAAAGACCACAGGAAGACAGCGTGGTGAGACACACAAAATGTAACTCTTCACTTTGTTCTCATGGTTTTGAACAGAACAGAGCCCTTCCCTTAACATGTGGGAAGCAGGGAAAAAATAAGTTTTTACTGACAATGCTTAGGGTGCAATAAAATCCAAGACGTGTTGAAAGGACACTCCTAAAAAAGATGCTTTTATATTTAAACATCTGTTCTCAGCAGGTTTTTTGCAAATTTGATGAGTCAAACTCTAGCTCTGGGCCAAAGCCCAGCTCTTGCTAATTACATAGGGGCAACCTCCATCCCTCCTCTAGCTGTGGTTTCCCCATTGTGTCCTGGTCCCATTCTGCTGTAGGATGGCTCTTCAGCAAGGGAACTGGTCTCCCCCGCTGTGAAGAACCCACCTTTCCAGCTCGTCTCAGCCAAAGGGATGCTCAGCACGATGCAGCACCTTGAGCAGTAATAGAGATGAAGCAGGCTTGGGAACATTTAACTCCTAACCACCACTTTCCAACTCAGCCTCTTGGACCTTTCCTCTCTGTGTCTCATTGGCCTCTCTTGCAACTATTTTTCTTGTGGCAGCAAAGCCAGTTCCCTCCTCTGCTCCCCATTTGGGTACCCAAGCTGTGCTCTTTTCTCAAACCCAGCTTTTTCCATGTGCTGCACTTCACACCTCATCAGGTCAGGATGTAGCTCATCAGATCAGGACATGAAGTCTTGACATCAAAGCAAAGGCCTGGAGAACTGTCAGAATTAGGAATCAATTTTGCAGGAGGTTTTGGGTTAGAATTGCAGAAAACCCCAAGTGAAGATGGCATCTGGGAAAAGGTTTGAAAGCCAGGCAACAGAGGCTGGCTCTGCTTTGAGCAATGTGCCTTTGCTACACACAAGTTAATGATAGAAAGGCAGATTAATAAATAAACCTGTTCACTGAAGGGTAACGTCAGTCCAGCAGTTTGTAGAGGGAAAGATAAAGGTTCTCCCACTCACTTCATAGAGACCAAATCATACTATTTTCTTCTTAGAGCATGGCAAAAGCTGCCTAAGATAGTTTGAAATCTGCACAAACTCCTAATGGGCTTTCACTTAGCTGCTTCTAACAAACCCACTGTAGAAATCTGTGCCAAGATCTCCAGGCTTTCTCCAAACTTGCCAGCATGTCCTTCCCCATGACCAGCAGGCAGTGTCCATACCACAGTGGGGGACAGCTGGGAAGATGCAGCACCTCTCCATGCCACATCCCAGGGAAGCAGGTACCCCACAGAGGCCTTAGGATGCCTGGACAGCCCAGAAGGAACCACCTTTTTAGTCAGTGAGCAAAAGGGAGCGATTCTTTCTGACATGATGCATTTTACCTGTGAATTTTAATCCTTTTTGTGGTTAATACAGATGACCACAAAAAATCCCATAGCTTTCCAGAGCTCTCACACCAAGCGGCTGTATCTATCTTTATGGAAGACTTGCTGAAAACACTGCAAGTATTAAGAAAGAAGACAAAACCTAAACACGTGGTGTGATGTTTATTGTTACAAGATCAGCTCCTTCAATGAACTAACTGCAAATAGCCTAGAAAATTTCTAGTGGGAACAAAAACCTGACAAAACAGAGCTCCCCAGGTTCTGTTTTGGTTATTGTATCGGAGGGAGCCTGTTATTTTACCCAGCAAGGAAGCTCCTCATATGTTTGCTCTCTGGTGCTCCCATAGTAACTACTAGTAGTGCTGCAGCTGCCCATCATGCCTCGCTGGGATGAACAGCAATACAGCCCCACTACAGCCCCCCACACACTTCCAAATGCTGGTGCTGGGACCCTTTTGGGGTGTTACTCCTGCCAGAGGAACCTGTCTGTGGGGCAGAGGGTGTGTTGATATCTGTCTTCCATCCCCCCCATCCCCTCCTTGCACTAATGTCATGAGTGCAAGGAATGGGCTGTGCTGGTCCTTGCACTGGCTAAAGTAATGAAGATTTGTCCTGTAGTGAGGGGGTTGCTTCAGGGGTTGGAGACATAAAGCAAAGACCTCAGGAAGCAAAAAGTTCAGGCTCTGTATTGCAGAGGAACCACAAGGCCTTGGTTCCAGTAGAAAGGAAGCCTGGCACTGTAGGGTCTCCCTTTGAGACTGAGATGAGGTGTGGGATAAGGTCTGTGAGACCATCCCACAGCAACCAGGGGCTGCAGACAAGCAAGTTGGCTGGAGCTGGCTGTGATTTTTCACATGCCCTCGCAGATGAAAGACTGTCAGGAGAGAGAAGAGTGACCATGCTACATGTAGTCTGGGGTTGAGACATAGGGTGCGACAGAGTCCGTCTGGTTTATTCTCATTCTCAGGGAATGAGCAATCTGGAATTAATATTTTGCCCAGGTAATTGACTGTCTTGACTCCACTAACTTTGCTGTTAGAAGCCCAGTCAAATACTACAGCAGCGGTAATCAATGCTGGTGGCATTCAGCAATCAGTGCTGGTGGCTTCAATGGATAATAGCAATCTTAAAAGAATCCCATGTTGCTCAAATAAATGTGATGGTTTGGGCAAGACTTGGGCGTTACTATGTGTACTTATAGATGGGGGGCTGTATGCATGCATACATGTGTATACATACACATAAATAATGAATTCCTTTATTAGAAGAAACAATTGCCAGGTTTGAAGAGTGCTGTCTAACAGAGGTAGGCAACCTTTCATGCACAGCACGCATCCTTTTCTTTCCCAGAGCAGAGGCCGAGGGTGCCAGCACAGCAGGAGTCAGAAGAGGCCACCTACAATGTAGCTGCATCATCGTCCTCACAAACAGCTCCTGGGCTCCCACAGGACTCGGGAGAAGCTGGGAGCCGGCGCTGCTGGCTCTTAACGCTGTGCTTTGGATGTGAAAGCTCCTGGCTCCTCGCCGTACTGGCTGGGCGCCATTCAAAATTGATCCACATGCCATACTTGGCACTTGTAGTACACACTTCCAACCCTTGAAGATCAGCCAAGATATTATCCACTGGTCCTGCTGGGAAACAGTGTTAAAAGCCACCAGTCCATCATAAAGAGAAATTCGATAGCCAGTCATCATTGATTTTCCTGAGAAGTCATGTGCTGCTCAGGACTCTAGTTTTTGGAAAATCTGCTAATTTTCAGCAGTTCGAAAGTCTTCACAGCAGGAAAATATCAGTGAATGGCCTCAGAGTCCTTTGGTGTCACTGCTAAACCACAGCAGCAGCATCTGGGGTCACCACTGCTCGAACGCTTCCCTGGCTCCAGCAGTGAGCTGCTTCAAAACACAAGGCGTTTGGCTCACTTTGACAGCCGGTTTATGGAGCCAGCATCACTTCCAAGCCAGTCTGAGGGACTGCCCTAGAATGAACTGTTTCCATGGGGGCAGCCAGGAAACTTTCCAGGAGGCTCCAGTCCTTCAGAGACAGCCTGCATGGATGGAGGAGGAGGAGGAAGAATTTGCTCACTTCTTATTGGCAATGCTGTTTGTCCCTGACGCCTCCAGAGCCCTTCCCCTTGGGGAAGGATGTGCCACACGTAGTGAACCCCAGCCCACAGCCCCCCAGGAGCACAAGCACCAGTCATGCTGGGGAAAGCTCAGAAAACAGGACAGGAAAAGGTGGCAGAGCCATGTCCTGAAGAGCCCTGAGGAACAGCCCATGAGGGCTGACGACACTGCTGCTCCCACCCAGCCCAAAGGCCCCACTGCCTCCTCTTCTTTCAGAGATGCTGACGTTGTGTTCAAAAAGCAATACAACTACAGGAATGTGCTTTCCCAGGATGAAATAATGTAGGCTGGGCTGATTTAAGGAAGCAGCTTGAGTCCAAGGCTGGGACTGAACTCCCTCAGCGTAGTTAGCGTGGTCAAGGTCAAAAGTCCTCTCCTCAACTCCCCTTTCCTCCAGCTGGAACAGCCCATTGCACCCATGTATATGAGATGTGCACTCCTTCCCACTCAACCCTGGGCTGCAGATCAGGGCTGGAACCCAAATAGCCACCTTACTCCCCCTGCTCTACTCCTCAGGGATAAAACAACAGCCTGGCCTCTAACAGGGTCTTTGTATCATAGTGACACCTTCACAGTGTCCAACACAAATATTTGTTTGTCAGAAGCAAAGATAGAAAAAAGCAGTGGATGATGGTTAGGGGATCTGCTCCACAGGCTCATCAGGCTGCCGAGAAGCAGAGAGTGACTCCATCCGTGGGTCAAGCTGAGGAGGTGCCCACGTCTCATCCTTTGCATGAGGCATTCCCGAAACTTCAGTCCTTTAACTGATCAGTCCAAGGGCAGAAACCCTCCCCAGCCCAAGAACACTGCCAGAACTGCCACTTCATGGCCCAGACCTGCCCCAAATGGCATCATAGAATCACTGAATGGTTTGGGTTGAAAGGGACCTTAAAAATCATCCAGTTTCAACCCCCTGCCATGGGCAAGGACAACTTCCACTAGACCAGGTTGCTCAAAGCCCCATCCAGCCAGGCCTTGAGCACTGATAGGGATGGTGCATCCACAGCTTCTCTGGGCACCCCGTGCCACACTCACAGTGAAGAATTTCTTCCTTATATCTAACCTAAATCTCCCATGTTTAAATTCCTCTGGGCTGAGTTCGTTATTCTCCAAAGGTCTGCAAGACCTGTCTGAGTGAGGTGTCCTGGAATTTAGCTCAGGATTGCTGTTCCTGCTGCACGGTCCCAGAAGCTGACAGCGCCGGGAGGTGTACGTAAGGAACGAGAGGCTCGGGAGGCCTGAGATAACGGGCTGGTTTCGAAGGTTTTGGCAGGATAAGAGGAGGGAGGCAGCCCGCGGGCGCCCTGTCCCCAGAGAGCGTGGTCAGAGACACCCGGGCACCGCTCCCTGCCTCCCGGCTCCTTCCCCGCCGCTGGGCCACTTCTGGGTGGGATTCTGCCCCCTCCCCCAAAGGTTTTGGGAACCGAGGAGCGGCCAAGAACCGCGCCCGCCCCGGCCGGGAGAGGCGGCGGGGCCCGGGAGCGCTTCCCGCCGGCACAGCCCCTGGGCTGCGGCACCGGCGGCGGCCATGGGCAGCGGGAGCAGCCGGCGGCGGGGCGCGGCGGCGGCGGTGCCGGCGGCGGTGCCCGTGGGCAGGGCGCCGGGGCACAGGGAGCTGCTGCAGACGGCGCTGGCCGAGGGCGAGGAGGCGGCGGCGCTGCCCGCCCCCGGCCGCCGAGCACCGGCCGCCGCCGGAACACCCCCGGCCCGGGACGGCGGCCGCTGCGGGGGGGCCCTGCTGCAGCAGGCGGTAAGTGCCCGCACCCGCGACCCTGCGACCGGCCGGACCCCGGGACCCCCGTGCCCTGGGGGTTCCCACTGGACAGGGGAGCCCTGACGCAGCCGAGGGTAACTACTGCAGCCACGGCTTCCTCCAGGCAGAAGTGGCCCTGAACTCTTTCTACCTTCACTCGCGAACTATTCCCGGTCACACTGGCTGCTCCCTTCGCATTCTCTCTCTCCCTTGCATCGTTCCGGTGGTGCAAAGGAAACATGGACCCGAAAAGGGCTGTTCCGTTCGGTCTCCAGTTGCCCTGTGCTACTGGAAGTTTCTTTTCCTCCCTTGTGGAAAGAGCTCGGCTTTATGAAGGCCGGCTCCTGCTTCTCCCTGTGTCGGGCTTGTAAACAGGAGTTAAAAAACATGAACATAAAGCTGCCGTTTAGCGTTTGCCAGTCCGCTGCAACTGCAGTCTGGCTCTTCCTAAGAAAGCATTTCAGGCTCTTTTGGATTAACAAATAATGGATTTGCCTCGGGGGGGGTGTCGAGATTTATCTTTTCTCTTTTCTTTTCCTATCCAAAAATAACAGCAGCATCTATATCATCTGGTGACAAGGCCAAAAATCACCAGCTTCTGTCATCTTTCCTTAGCCGTGGAGGTTGTGTGTTGTTTGTTAGATAAACGCTGCTCTCCGCAAATGCACAACAGTCATCAGACTAAAGTAATAGATTTAAAAATGGAATGAATATTTAGGACCCAGGAACTTTCTGCCTCGCGTGCCTCGGTTTTGCTCTTTAGAAGTGTATCATTTCCGTTGCCAAACTGCGTGTCCATGGGGTAACTTTAACACAGACTAATTTTGCCATTAGGAAACTTGGCAGGGTTCAGTATGAGAACCTTTTGGAGTTTCTTTTGAGGAGTTTTAAAGAAAAGCCCTGAAGAAAGTAAGATTTGGAAATGGAAAACAAAACCAGACATCTTGTGTTGTCGCATTTTTCCTTGCTGTTTTAACTCCAAACCCTCCTGCGGTGTGAACAGGAGCTCAGTCCCGCACCACCTTCTGTCTGCGGGACTCTCATTTATGAGCAGTCCTCCTGACTTCTCCCTTTTACCTTTGCTTGTGGGAATAGAGGTTGGCAGTGTCCATTTCCCCCTGTTTCTGCATGTGAATATCATGGCTGGGTCTTTAAAAATAGTTATGACATCAGTGGTGATTTTTTCTGTGCATAAAGCGGTGTTTTAGCTCTATCTGAAGTGATGTATATTCTGGGTAATTACATATCCAAAAGACAATGGAGCTGTCCCCCATCTCAGACAGAGAGGCAGTATTCCGTGTCCGTGAATTCTAGAGAGCTAATGACAAGGAGCAAACCAGAAAGGCTGAAGGGTCACTATGCCCCTGCTGCAGACCTCCTCCTCCAGCAGAAATGATGGTGAGGAACCCAGAGCATCACCTCGGCCACCCTGTGCTGTGGTCACACCAGATGCAAACCTGAGATGCGAACACTGTCAAGCACTGCAGCACAGAGATGACTGTGAGGGCCTTCAAAATCCAGCCTGAAGCTGGCTGTCACTCAGTGTGGCCAGCTGGGTGCAGCACACAGTGATGCTGCCTGTGACGCCTCAGTGATGCCAAGCATCTTGTGTGTCTCCTCCTCCAACTGCTGCCGCGCTACCTGTGGGAAGGAAGTTCACATCTCTGGTTTCACCAAGACAGGTTGCCTGAAAGACAGCAAAGAATTACCAGTGTTTTTCAAAGCCAGTTTTTCAGAGGTGTAAAAGACATACGAGAAAATCTGAGATATTTTCAGGGAAAACTTAAAGCTCTCCTTGGTAGCACTTTCTTACCTGAGCATGGTGTGGCCTTGGTACAGACAGCAGACATGGGCTTACCATTCTGACTCCTCAAGGCCTAAAAAGTCACTAGCCTGAGAGGAGGGAGAGAACTGTTTGCAGCACCAAGTTTGGGTTGTTTACTGGATGCAGTTTAGTCTTTCAGGTCATTGTGCAAACTGCAGTCCCACCCTTCCCATGAGGCTGGCGGAGGCGGTTTCTGGAAAGGGATATCAGCTTCGTTGCATCACTAGTTCCTTGCTAGAAGTTTTGAGGGCAGTTTCTCTCAGTCTTGCCAGCTTCTCGAGCAGTCATTTGTAAGTTCTGTCTTGTGGTGAGAGCTGTGTTGCTTTGCCCTGCTCAGCTGTGCAGACTGGAGCAGGAGCAAAGAAATTTCAGAGAAGGGATGAGTTGATTTAACAAAGCCAATGGGGGAAAGACAAAGGAGGAGGAGGAAGGGCAACAAGAAGATACTGCAGTAGAGAAGTCCAGTGAGAAATAGTCCATGGAGGAGCAGACTGTGGCCGATGGAGGGAGAGGAGAGTTTTGCCACTGGCCAGAAGAGAGCAGTTGCCTGCAGGCAGGACTCAGCTCTCTGCTGTCATGTTTGGGTTTCTCCTGCATGTGATGTGCATCGGTGCTGTGCTTCACACCTGAAACACTGATGCACTGTGTCATCCAGCAGCAAGCTGCCAGCACCGATGGGCAGCCAGGCCAGGTAGCAGGGGCTGGAGGAGAGGGATGTGGCTGCATTTAAAGGCTTGAGCCACCTCTTTTGCATACAGATAGTGCTTGGAAGTGAGAAGGGTGAAAGTATGTTGCCGCAGTGGGCTGGGAACCAAATCCTGATAGGGAACCTGAACCCAGCTCAGAGCAGACCCCAGTACCTCCTTGTCAGCTTCAAATGTCTGTTTCCAGGATTGCCCTCAATTCCAGACAGCTGTATGTGCTTCCTCCTTGTTTCTTTGTTCAAGACAGAAAAAGCATTTGTGGTTTTGCAGGTGCTGCTGCAGCGCAAAGTCGGATGGCAGCTCCTGGTGGGAAGCAGGGGAAAGGCTGCAGCCTCAGGTATTTCCCCACTGGTTTCCTGAAATGGAAGAGTCACGCAGACACGTTAGGGCCTTGCTTGAAACAGCTTTTTCCATGGCACTGTCACTCCTCCTGACTGGAGACGGGATGCGATTACAGTAAGCCTATCACCCCAGCTGCAGCGCAAGAATAACACAGGTAGCGGGTATATTAACTGATTTCTAGATGGACTATCATATCCTTTCAAAACACCCAGGACTTTAAAGCTTTGCCTGATTTTTTCAGCCAGATAAATGTTCTTTCTGCAGATTGATATGGTGCAGCGTCGTCTCGTGGCTGCGAACACATAGCAGGGTGCTGTGGGGACATTTCATGTCATGCCCATTCGTTTCTTACAGGAACTCACATAGGTTTATTTTTCTACTCCTGTTAAAATGTGCTTCCCTCAAGCAGAAATTTGATATTTCTGATTCAGTGCTGTTAGCAAGTTATTTCAACATTTTCTTCCCAGTTGTGTTAATGGTCAAAAATGCCCCCAAGTCAAGTAGTTCTCCTACAGTTGTTTAGGGAACACAACCTCCACTGGCCAGGGTGCTTCAGGTCTTTCCCAGCTGAACATCCAGGACTCCTTGAACTCCAAACTAGAGAAGCAACTACATCAAAAGCCCCAAATCAGATTATTTCTGGTTCTGCAGTTAATGTCCAGGTGGTTGCTGAGCAAAAGGTCTCCCTCTCTCTCATATTATGATCCTTGCCTTTTTAAAAGCACCTGGAACTTCAGCTCCCAGCAAGCAGTGAGCTGTGCTGTCCCCTCAGCCACTGTCACCCACCCAGCACAGCTGTGCCGCAGCTGGATCCAGAAACCTGCTGACTAGGTATTTTTTCCTCATCACTTGGCAGAGCACGAGTCTCTTTTGCCCTGAAACCATTCCTGATCCAGAAACTAAGCACAGGGCATGCGCAGCATAGCTGGAAGCTGGTGTTTTAGTTGGCAGGAGGAAAGCGTGGGAACTCCCCACGTCCCTGCCCACTTCCCGTCCATCGCATGTTCCTAATTCCTTCACTGGCCAGAGGATGCTGCTGCAGACCAGAGCAAGGCTGGGAGTGCTTTGCCTGGGATGCGGCTGGAGCTATACATCCAGTTTGGTACTTATCGTCGCATTAGATAAACTGGATTGTTTTGCCGCTGGTACTCGCCGCTGCGGGTCCGTGAGAGGCTGTTTTGGGCTGCGATGACTCTTAGCCAGCCACATCGTTTGCTGGCGTCGCTGGAGGGTGCTGCCCTTCTGCTGTACCAGCTCAGCCTTCTGCAGCTCTGTGCAACTGCTTCTGCCGCACGCTCCCGCTGACATCGCCTTTATTTCAGCTCAGACCAGTCCCCTGCTCCAGTTCACGGGGTGTTTGTGAAGGGAGAGTGGAGGCAGGGAAGGAGGCACTGATTATGTCTGCGCTATGAAATCACAGCCCAGGGGACCAGCGTTTTTGGGGACCACACTGCTCCCATGAGGATGTTTTAGGTGGCTCCGTCACTCTAGGCTCTCCTGTACATGATGGAACCACTCAGGGTCTACGTCTATGTCTCAGGGCTCTATGTGTACTGGTAAACTGTACCATAGCAGCTGCCTGGCATTGGATGGCAGTGGTCTGCCCTACTAAGCTGTCATGGTTTTGGCCAAGACCAACATGCAGGCTCCCAAATGACACCTGGGCATGGCTCAGAGACCATCCCCAAAAGGCAATTTGAATTTGGCCACCTAGTTTTGGAGACAATGTGATTTTAACAGTTGAGATTATGGTTGACTGGTTTCAACACAGCCGGGGGGCAGCTCAGAGCCTGTGATGGTGCATTTGCTCCGCATTGCCCTGTGGGTCCGAGGGCCAGGTGTTCTCGCCCAGCTCACCTGCAGATGCTAGAGCTGACAGAAGAAGAGGGGAAGGAGGTGATTGGGAAGCGCTGGACTATAAGGAACACCAGCCACAGCTTGCCCTGGGTTGCGGGGAGTGCAAAGCTGCACCCTGGGAGTGCTGGTTCCGGCATGCAATACAGAGAAATAGCCCCTGGGTCCAGCTCTCTGCTCTGCCTTGCTCCCAGGAGCTGCTGCCCTAACATGAAAAATGGCTGAGCTCTGTGCGCAATGGCTAACAAACCTTTCCCCCTCACATCTCATTACATCAAGTTACACCCAAGTACATGCTGAGTGAGCTTAATATCCGAGCCTTCCAACTTGGAGGAGGTGGCAGTGTGGGGCATTGTAGCGCAACAGACTCCAGCACAAGATGCCTATGCTGGGAACAGGGTGGAAAACAAGGAGGCACGCTGTGGTCTGAATGAGTAATAAAAAGATGACTGCAAGCTGCAGAAAGGAGAAGCTGACTTCATTTATCTCTTAGCAGGGCACAGGCCAAGCAGGCCTGCAATTACTTATTTAGCTGTAGGAGAGGAACCCATCATATTAAAGTGTCGTGACGTGTGCATCATGTTAACACACATAAAGGGCTGGTACTAATTACATGCTGACCTTGCACCACACAAATCACAGCAGTCCCGGGCAGGCTGGGTGGGGTCAGCTTTATTGTGCCTCAGCGCCCGTGACAGCTCCACATCCTGCCTGCTGCCCGGCACCGCGGAGCCACGCGTCGTGTGCCCGGATGAGCTGGGAGCAGCTCCCAAAGTGTGGAGGCTCTGAGGGTGAAGGAGGGGCAGAGGCTGGAGGTTCCTTTTGGTTTCATTTGTCACCAGTTTTATGTCATGCGCTGGGTTCTGTGTCAGTAGAGATCCACCTCTGCCCGTGCCAGGTTCTCTTGGGAAATAAGTGTTGCTGCTGACGGATCTCTTGGAGAAGGTGGGAGCTGATTTTGCACAGAGAAGCAGATTCTGCTAACCAGAGCTGCACTGTCCTGATGACTAATTAATTCTGTCTTCCACCCACACCACATGTACAGCTCATAATATGGAGGAGTCAGCCACAAGGGAAGAAAGCAAAGGCAACCGACTGTACAGTTCAGACCCCTCCCTAAAATGATCCAAACCCATCCTTTGCCAGAAGCGTTGGAAGCTGGGTTCTTGCTGTGGGAAGAGCATCATCAAAGCACTCCTGGAGAGCTGTATTCCCCTTGGTGCTGAGGATTCACCTGGTGGAGAGAAACCGGGGTGGCAGCAGGAGCCCAGTGGGTGATGGTGACGATGAGGACGAGGGACTGCAGTACGGAGCACACACCCAGGAGAAGTCAGCCCTTGGAACACAGTGTGGCATCCTCCTAGCACCACTGCTTGCTGTTGTCTCTTGTGAGAGATAGCCAGTAAATGATGCTAAATAACCAGGCAGGAGCTCTGTTCCCTCACCATCAGCTTTCTCACATAGCCTCATCTCTTCTTGGACCCAGGAGCTGTTTCTTGAGCACTTCAGGCTCTTCCAGAGAAAACAAAGTGTTACCAAAGAGCAGGGCCCCTTCAGAAAGGAAGTGGAATGCCTTTTGACAGGTACCAAAAGACATTACAGGTCTCCTATAGTACAGAGGGGAAGTTGAAACAATAAAAGCGGTATTCTTCTCAGTAGCATCTGGCTGCAAGGGGTAGTTTTATTACTGGTCCATCTGGGGGCTCATGCAGACACAATGTCCTATCATTTTCCCATTTTAAGTGCTGTTAGGTTTGGGTTTGGTTACCCCCTTGCTGTCTTACTGGAAACCTGTGGGCTTCCAGCATAGGGAAGGTAGATGTTTTACTCCAGATGGATCATTTCAGGGAAATGGCTTTGTCAGGTGAGAAGAATTGGGTCCATATTGCTTTAACTTCCTTCCTTAGCAGGTATTTCTGTAGTGCTCCCTCTCAGCTGGTGGGGCAGTGAAAACTGGGAGGTTTAACGAGTTAATGTTCGGTGATTTGGTTCTGTAGCCTGCAGCCACCCAGCTGCCCTAAATGGTGAATCAGAGCTAGCAGAGTGGTAGTTAGTAGACGGGACTCTCTTGCACCTGTATTTTTCCACAGAGGCTGTTTAGGAGTTTGAACCAGGGAAGATATAGCCCAGTATAGACAGAAATAGGTTTCATAGAAGTAAATAATAGTTTGGGTTGGAAGGGACCTTTGAAGGTCATTCAGTCCAACCGCCCTGTCAACAACCCGAACCCTCTCAGCCCTTCCTCAAAGTGAGATGCTCCATCCCTCTGATCATTTTTGTGACTTCCTCTGGACCCTCTCCTACAGGTCCAGGTCTTTTCTGTACTGAGGGCCCCAGAACTGGATGCAGTACTGCAGGTGGGGTCCCACCAGAACAGAGTAGAGAGACAGGATCGCCTCTCTCAACTTCATGGTGTTGTAACTGAAATACATGACTTTTCTTCTTTCGCAGGCTTTGTCAACCAGAAATCCTACGAGCCCAGAGAGCAGCAATGCTGACCATCAGTGAGTATCCCGTGCTTTCATTATAACTTTGGGGAGGAAAGCAGCTGGAGCAAAGGGAGCATAAAGGGGAAAGCTATTCCTGCATGCCATCTACTGCGCAAGAGGGAGGTGGGAATGGATTATAGCCCTAAATATCCTGTCCTCTACCTATTTGCTAATTAAAAAGAAAATCCAGGAGCTATGCTGCCTGAGAAGATCCAGGCTCCAGCTCAAGTACGGTATAGAGATTCATTTCTTGTCATAAGCAATGCAGAATTTAGGATGTCCACATGCCAGAGAGGTACCTTGATGGAACTTGGGAAAACTAGGAAGGGAAGCTAGGGAGAATTGCTTCAAGGAGTAGCTCAGGCCCTGGTTCACCCACAGGTCATGTGTGGGCTCTGCAGCGTGTAGAAAAGGATAATAACATCTCTTTGCTACCCAGGAATCATAAAGAAAACTCATGAGACGCTCCTGTAACACATCAGTTAGAGACACAAGTGTCCCCCAGGGACAGGGGAATGGTGGGAACCTACTGCACTACGTGACAAACAAAAGAAACCTGAACTCTTTCACAAGCAAAAGCCGTGCCTCTGAGTCTGCCTGCACCAAAAGCAATGGGAGCAGTTTGCCAGACATGTTGAAGAAACCTAAATGAAACAGAAAGGCTTGAAAAAACACCTTAAAATATCAACTCCTCATGGTGAAGAGCAACTCTCACAAGGTTAAGCTCTGACTGTCACCCAGCCCTCTGCTCCCTCAGCAGTCGAGAGCAGACTGATCTGCAGATCCTGGCTGCCGGGCTGTGTGACCTACTAATGCTGAACAGCGCTGGTGGACGTGACACGAGAGCCCGGGCACCGTGCTCCCTGTCCTCTCCTTCCCAGCTGGCAGGGAGCTCGCTGGCAAGGCTGCTGGATTCAGGAGCGCTTGCAAAACACCTCTCCCCTCAGCTTTACCAACAGCAGGGCTCGTATGGCCACTCTCATGGGGACTCTCTTGGGCTCTCCAGCATCCTCAATGGGCTTTGGACTGTGACGGCAACTGAGCACTTTCCTCTGTGGGTGCACTTGAAGCCCTGCCACAGTCTCCATCGTGCTTTCCAGTCCTAGGCTCCTGCTGGCCCCTCACCCCTGACAAGGCTTTCCTTCTCCCTCCCTCTCTGACACACAAAAGGGAGGACTTGAGGCAGCAGAAGCAGGTTTCTAACCTGGGATGACAGAGCAGGAGCTGATTTTCATTTAGATAACATGCACTTTATACCCGCTGCAAAGCCCAGTAGCATAGCTCACGTGTGAAGTGCCTGTACTGCCCGTGATAACCAGGGCTGCAATTTCTGCTGGCAAGAACTGCACGCAAACACTTTTTTGGAAATGGTCCAAAACCATATTTTGAAGATATCAGATCAAGTCAAGCCCAGAAACAGCAGATAATGGGTGTAGGAGTCTCACCCTTCGCATTTCAGTGGCTGGAAATATTCTAGGTAAGCACGTTACGGGTAGGAAAAATCAACCTTGTCTTGGTAGAGCTGCTGACTGAAGACATTCCCATGAAGCCAATTAAAGAAGAAATAAATGTCAATCAAAGAGAAGAAAAACTAGACGTGGAGACCTAATGCAGTCACGCGAGGTAGATGCTGTAGGTGTGCACCGCCTGTGCTGTGAACATGCCAGTGTTACACCACATAAAAACCTAAACCAGGCTAGCAAATACCTTCAGTGTGCATGGGAGCACACTGGTGTATTCCTGATTGTGCCGTGTTACCTCTCCTTTCCCTCACAGTTATTTTGGGAATTCTCTGTCATCTGGTAGTCCACAGGTGGGATGGCAGAGCCTGGGAATGCTGTAATGACCCTATAATTGCTGCCAAGGCTCATATCGCTGGCAGTGTTATCAGGGTGTTGTTTTGACCCATTTTCCAGCTGCAAGGTATTGCAGAAAGCATTTTAATGATTAACCCTGGACCTTCCCATCCTCAGCCCTGACCTGCAGCCCCGGCTGTGTGTTGATGGGAGCAGCAAGGGGCCTCCCCTCCTGCTGGAGCAGCCGGAGGAAGGCAGGAGCAGGGTTGTGGTGCACCCGCTCCTGTCCTGACCACATCCTGCACTCAGGATTTCCCTGCCACAGCCTCTCAATCCCAGAACCAGCTGCATCAATGTGCCTTTGAGATAAGGGTTCAGGTCAGGAGGGCATCACGAGATCTCCAGTCCAATCTCCTGCTCCAGGCTGGGTCAGGTGAGGTCAAAGCAAGGCGCTCCAGGCTTTGTCCCATCAGGTCTTGAAAGACTCCAAGGAGGGAGCTTGTGCAACCACAGCCTGTTCCTCTGCTGGCTGTCCTCAGGGTACAGAAGTTTCTCCTTTTCTCCAGACTGAATTTCTCATTCTTTAATTTTTATCAGTTTTTCCATATTAAATGATACAGAACTTTGCCATAAAAATAGAAGGAACATGAGCAGCAACTTGCTTTTTCTTTGCTCACAGCCCTCTCTGTTACTTTCAGTTCTGGGATGTGCATGGTAGGTGGGCTTTGCTTTTGTCTTTTTAAAAGCACGTCTGTGTTTCATTGAGTTCCAGTTTTACCTGGAGATTTTCTCCCATGCTTGGAGGTCACCGTGCAAGCCAAAGCATCAAGAATAATTAACAGTGGGAAAATATGTAACTGCTAAGAGAAACAATGACCCTTCTGTGGGCCTGCAAGGAAGCTGCCAAGAGCTCTGTCTCCAATTCATCACATAATATAAAAGTAGTTCAGGGACTGTCAGAGTGTGGAGGTTAAATCAATAAATCACATGTTGAAGTCAGATTTCTGCATTTCCTTTCCCTAATTCTTGCTTTGTAGCTGCTGGTGTTCAGTTCAAGCTCTTGGACCTGTAGCTTTCTTCCCAGCTCTCTTTTACTGCAGTGGAAACCAGATTGCCTGCAGCCATGAGAAGAAGGAAAATGGATAAAAGCAATAAGCAGAAGAGTTCACTCGCTAAATCCTACTCAGTGCCAGTTGAACTTGCCATCAAGGGCACGGTGCAGAGGAGTAGGACACCCACATGACCCAGCTCCCATGCCAGCTGGTCATCAGGTGGCTCCAGGAAAACATCCAACTATTTCTGTCACACTGGGGTATAGCATTAACACAGCTAGGTCAGGGCAGCAGGGCTGGGCAGAAGCTTTTCTGACCCCTACAGATAAGAGCAGAGGAAGGGCTGCATTGCTTCCACTTGCTCTACAGCGACAGCAGTAGGAGACAGGCTGCTGTCTCTTTGAGGAGCGCTGTGGATGCTCCCTCGCCCAAGGAGAACAGTTTATGAGAGCTCCTCCTGTAAATGACAGTTTCCTTTGAAAAGCATCTCAGAGTTCTTTTCTTCAATTCTGATTCTACATTCACTTACCTGCTTGGGGCTAGCAGAGATATGGAAATCTCTCCTCTTTGGCAAACAACCTCCATACAAAACCACTCCTTTCTTGCTTATTTGTCCTCCACCAGTGGATGGTCACAAAGTAAGCTGCCAGTCTCAGTTGACGTGGCATGGCAGAGCATTTTACTGTTTGGGTTTACCAATTCAAGTCTCCATTTAGCTCTGCACCTCAGCATCACCCCCATTTAATGGAGCCGCTTGCCCCAGCTTCCAGAGATGCCTGGCCCAACAGCACAGCTTGCTTGCTCATGTCCCAGTTCTCTACAAGGTCAAGGAGGAGCACTCACCTGTCAGCTCTGTCTCCTCTCTTGAATCCTGGAGGGCAAAATCAAGCAGACTTACTTGGTAGCATGAGCTACAGTGGTCAAAGTTTGCAGAGGACTTTTCGCTGTTCTCCCTCATGCAGGTGGGGACAGATTTCCCTTGTACCCAACATAACACACCTCTGATGACACCAATAAAACCCATACAGATTCTCTTTGAATTGTACATCATTTCCCAACCATGGGAGAGTTGTGCTAATGTGAAAACACAAGCCATATGAGCACTTTGATCTGGCTGCATTCATATTTTGGTTGGAACTCAGATCCCCTACAGATACAAAGAAAACCCCAACCCTTTCTGCGCAAAGCCTTAAATTAGTAACTACCGCAAAGGTTATACAGTCCTTTAGCTGGGCCTCTGATCTAACCCACCAAAAGGTTCTGGGAGTTTGATCTGGGGCCTTGTAAGCACTGTACTGTAATGAACTCACAGACTGAAATAGATGCCAAGTGATAGCAAATGTCAGCGAGCGGCATGCCTGTGGGGGTATGGGAACTAGACGTGACAGAGTATCTGTGTCTCAGCAAGCCACGTGCAGGTTGATCTTTCCATTCACAAATAAAAAAATGAAGTAAGGGTCATCTTGTATCTTCAGAGCTTGCTCCTCTCTCATAACACCAATAACTCATTCCCTTCCCTGGCAGGTGCCCACAAGAGAGCAGCAAGAAGCCGGCAGGACAGTCCACAATATCCTATGATTACTCAGAGGAGGAGCTCATGGCAAGCATCGAGCGGGAGTACTGCCGCTGAACCCAGCCCCTTGCCAGGAGAACTTCAAGCTTGTTCCTGGAAGCCCAGCTGAAGCAAAACTGCTACTGACAAAACAGCCCCTCGCACAGTGAGATGGCCCGGGAGAGGAGGGTGGCGAGGAGAGACGGAGCGTGAGAGGCAGTGTGGCTGCTTGGGAAGCACGGGGGAGAAAGTCCTCCTGACCAGCTCTGCCTGAGAGCATCAAGTTCCTCACCAGCTGCTGAGCAGTGCTTCTGGAAGAGAGACCAATTCATCCATGAATCATTATTTAGACGCTCATTTCTAAACGGTATTTGCAAATGAAGGTGTACTAGAATTGAAGTGTCATACTAGAAGTGTTGAGACATGATGCTCTGAGGGAAAACCTTGCTTTGTTTTAGCAGAAATGAAATGCAGCAATATAATTCCTGCATAATAAATGCAGCAATATGATTCAAGTCTCACTTAAGGGGGTGTTGCATGAAATTCATGTTCCTACCACTTGCAAAGGGCCAAATTTACTCCTTGCACTGTGCAAGTCTCAAGTCTAGGTCTGAATTTGACACTGTCTCTTTGAATGTGGTCCCCAGTATGGGATGCGAGATGAAAAGGGTAGTGAGCCCACCATCCAGTACATAGGCAGTGTAATCCCAGAGTTCAAATCCCACCATATGGGCAAACAAGGCTCCTGGGAGCTATCAGGTAGCATAGGATCTGTACAGTCCCTTTGGGGTGAGATCCCAGCATCAGTGTCCTACCTTGGGCTCCTTGGTATGGATCCTCCAGACAAAGCAGGAGGTACATCACCAGAGCTGCCCTGCTGCAGCCAGTGATCATCCATTTTGAGAGGGACTTGCATCCTGTAGCAGAGAAGCTGTCTGTGATCAGTTCTCAGAATTACCACTCCCAGCCTTTCCGTGTATTTCTTGTCCTTGGTAGGTAGCCTGGAATTATAATCACTACATTTTACCATTAGCTGACTGCAAAGTAAACTGAAAGTCAGCTCTACAAAGGAAAACATATTTTCAGTGCTCCCAGACAGGGAAACTGGGCATTTTAGGGCTTCTGCTCTTGTTTTACCTGCATCTTAACATATTATGAGTAGCTGCTTATTATCAGAAGTAAAAAAATACTTAATTTCTATCTTTAGCTGAAGTATAAAAGACATCAGATGAAATCTTCACATAGCCCATGTAAATGCAAGAGGAAACAGCAGGACACATCTTAAGATGATGTATTTTTATTCCTTTGTAATTCCTGGTATCTGTGAAACAGAAATAAATGCATCTGTGCTCATGTAGTCCTCAATGAAGGCATCAGACATTGTTTTGAAAAAGGCTCTCTAGCTCATGTGGTGAATCATCTTACAGTACCTGCAGAGGCCGAGCAAAACACCCTCTTGGAGGTTGGCAGGAGGGACAATGTGAGGCAGACACTAGCTCCCACCCTTGGCACACGTATTTATGCTCCTGGTGTCTTTCCTGCAGCAGCCTTCAGTGAGTCTGGCCACTGCGCTCTGCCTGAGAGCTCAGGAGCTGCCAGGCAGCCAGTGGAGGTGGGCAGCAGACTGGGAGCCAACCTCCCACAAAACTACGCAGGCTTGGAGACAAGAGCTCCCAGCGTGCCAGCCAAGGTAGGACAAGGGGTAATGGTTTTAAACTGAAAGATGATAGGTTCAGGTTGGAAGAAATTCTTTGCTGTGTGGGTAGTGAGACACTGGAACAGGTTGCCCAGAGAAGTTGCGGCTGCCCCATCCCTGGCAGTGTTCCAAGGCCAGGTTGGATGGGGCTTGGAGCAACCTGGTCTAGTGGAAGGTGTCCTGTCTATGGCAGGGGGATTAGAACCAGATAATCCTTAAGGTCCCTTTCAACCCAACCCATTCTATGATTCTGAAGTAGCCAGAGTAGAGAGCAGATGTCCTTGAATAGGTTGGGGAAGTTGGGTGGGTCCTCTGGAGCAAGGTTTCTCCAACCCTCCTGAAGAAAATCCAGTTTTGAATGATAGCACGTTAGCTTTTGGCAGTGAAGGTAAAAAAAAAAGAAAATACCTATCCAAACTGAACATACTATCATTAGGTTGCAAGAAATCTTTCTGGATTGAACACAGCAAACCACTAAGCTTCTTCACAAAATTAGCTTATCAAATAGCCAAGGAATGAGTATATTTCTGCACCTGGAATAAAAGTGCAGTGGGTTTCACAGGTAACTTTTTCAGTATCACCAAGTGAACAGGAGGAGCTGCAGGAGCATAGGAAGGTCCACAAGGGAGTGATGCAGCTGGAACAGTCACTGCACCAGGGAAAAGGTGAGAAGAAGGAAGTTTTGGGATGCAAGGGGGGGCCTCAAAATGTGCCACGACCTTGCAGGCTTTCCCTGTGCCCTGAAATAACACCTAGGAAGGCACGTCACACTGTTTAACTACCTGATGTCACTGTAACCTGGCTTCTGATCCATCCTTTGCTCAGTAGAAGTAAGATACTAGATCATTTACAGGTAAATAATCATATCAAAGCAGTTCCTGAGCCCACAACTAATTTCAACAGGAACTTCATGAACTGAAGGACATTTGCACTATGGAGATCACTTTGCCACATCTCAAGCAGTGAATTATTGGACAGTTTGTTTTCTTGTAATTGTATGCCTCTATAACCATCATCAGACCACAACCATTTGCAAGACAAAAGAATTACTTGGCTTGCCAGTACTTCCTGCTTCTAAAACAGTTTTGCTGGAATTAAGTAAGGTTCTGGAATTTCCCATTCATTGTTTTAGAAACTACTCTCCTGTCCAGTACATGCAGCATAAGATGGGGTAGCTGACCATGGGTTTTGAGCTAATGCTATTAGTCCCCATTAATAAAGCAGCAAAAGGCAACGCATATTAAGCAAAACCCTCCCTTATTCATCTAACAAAGATAAATACTACACACTATTATTTTTTAAGTGAAACAAAACTGCAGTTGCTGAGGAGACTGAAGAGGGTAATTTTTTCAGCTAATCATGAGAAATGACTCTTCAGTGCATAAGAGACACTGCCACTTGAGCTTAGTGACTTCCAGCAAGCTCAGGAGGTTTCTTACCTGGCCATGCCACAAGATGCCAGCTGAAAGGTTCCGGCGGTGAAAGCACTGAAGATGTATCTCTTAAATCAGGTGATCTTAAAAAGCCAAAACCAATGAAGCTGAGCTACGGAACCAGTTTGCACACTTACTCAGACTCTCGAGTCCATTCAAATCTGGGGATTCAGGTGCTAACAGGTGCTTTGAATCCTTTTTTCCATTTGCGTGTAGATGCCTTTCTGACAGCATTGCTGCTTTTTGCAGAGCTCTGCCTTTTCAGTAGCCCGGTAAATGGGCAGAACTGTTTCCCAAAGAGCAGCTAAGGAAACAGATCAGTGATGGAGCTGTTTTAGGGAGTGAGTTGTCTTTTACCTGGAGCTCTAAGTAGACTTAAGTGGGGAGAACAAAGCTGTGACTCGATCTGTGCTTGGGTGAGATGACTTGAAAGGACGATGAAGAGCAGCCAGTCAGATAACCACAGATACTCAGGATAGGTGGTCTTTATAGCCCATCTCTGTCTCTGGGACCCTGAATGCCAGTCCTTTTGCCCAGTGGAAGTGAAGATGGCCCCATTATGCATGTATCTGCCAGCATCCCATTGCCCAAACCTCCAAGTGCTGGGCAATCAGTTCCCTGGTGCATCATGTCCAGCACTGCTGTCATCTGCTTGCCTCCATGCTATTAAGAGAATAGAGAACAAAGAACTCCTCTTCACAATAGGGTGGAAAGGCAGGTGGCACCCCCACCATCCCAGGGATGCTCTTCCTGCAGGATCAAACCCCAGCAAGCTTTCAGCCAAGCTACTCACACACACAGAAGCTGAAATGGAGCCAGCGCCCTGGATGAGGTGCAGTCCTGGAGCTGTGCCACATGAGCAGCGTGGGAGAGCTCCCACTGCACTTGGCAGGGGAGGTGGAACACCAGCTGCCTGGCACAGACCACAGCCACTACAAGCTTTTTTTTGCCCTACTCCGGACACAAAACATGGCAATTATTTGCACGGGGTGAAGTGGGTTTATCTGGACAATGATAACCAACAGAAACCACTCTGAACTCGAGACACATGACAAGCGAGAAAATTAAACCTAAGGTATTGTTTCTATCTAGGAAACTCTCCCAAGAAAGGATATACTTCCTCAAGTTTTTTGCATGTGTAAGATGTGCCCATGACCTTTTGCACACATCAGGATGTAAAAGTCACTGTCGCTCCTGCACTGAAGAACTGAAGCAGAAAAAAAGGAAGGTTGCGTTTTACAGGATGAAAGCAATCTGGAAAGAAAATGCCTCAGTGCCAACATACTTGCTGCAGAGAAGGCAATTCCACAGACTGCATGGACTGGGAGCAGACGTGGCTGAGGCTTTGCAGCTTCCTCCTGAACCATCTTGCTTTTTTCCTTAGCCTGTAGAATGCCAGGTTTGAGTCATTATTTACTCTTCCTGCACGCATGGAAGAAGTCTGCCTTCTCACGGCCATAAACTGCCTGCCTCAAGCTGCCTTGTCAGACACGAATGGAAGGTAAACAGGCAGATGGGCTCACAGATTAAACTTCAAAACCAGTTAGAGGACTGAAGATGAACTCAAGTCAGATGCAACCCTGGGGCAGGATTCAGCTCACAAGAGATGACAGATGAAGTGCTGCCTTCATCATTCACAGGATGCTGAGCACAGCTTTCACACCTGGAAATGGGGAGTTAGCCAGAGCTGCAGCCTAAGCCATAGGAGTACACAGGTTGTGCAGGCACTCAGCAGCATGGGTCACCTCTTCCCAGCGAGCGCTGCAGATTCAGGATGGTTTCATGCTTCCAGTATCCAAACCATAACTGGATCAGTGCTCATCAGTTTGTGAGCAAAACAAGGCAAGCTGACACCTAGCTGAAGGTTTGGCTACGTAACCACACACAGGAAAGCAAAGCCGGCCTAACTGCAAACCATAGCACTAAACCCAAAGGACATGTCTGAGTGCACATCCATTTTTCCATAGAAAATTATGAATTTTCATGGACAGTTCTTCAAGACAGGACTTTTGCCCACACAATACCTGTGTCAGCACATGGGAAGGCTTCCTTGCATGTGAACTGTTTTCTCTCACAGGATGAAGCTGTTCCAGTCTCCAGCCTCATCAGGATGTGTCCTGAGTGCAGCTGTGTGTAACAGCTCAGACCACAGTATGCTTCTAAGGAAAAGCAGAAAGATGAGCACAGAACTGTGAAATCCATTGTCATGTCTCACGTAAGCAAAGCAAGGGAGATAAAATTTGGCAAAAAAAAAATACAGATATTGTTCAGGATATGACTTGATGCTCAGAAAAATCTTCCTGGGAACAGTCGGAACAGACAAGTAGGACAACTTCCGCTGGGACACAAAAGCATTATGAAGACCCACAGAGCCCAGGGGCTGAAGAGTTTGTGCTACTCTGCAGAGTATTAATCCCACAGGAAAGCCCTCCTTTTTCCTGAGGGACAAGCAGGACCATCCATGGGATCTTCTCTTTTCATCTCCCACACCCTTGAAGAATGATGTCTTCTTCTACGGACAAAGCCTTGAGCCACCGCTCCCAGTTTGCGTTCTGAGGGCTTTGACTACAGAGACCGTCACCTTGCAGTGAAAGGCTGCGACAGAAAGCTGGTGTCATTCATTACACCGTCTCCTTCCCTTCTCTTCCATTAAAACAGGACCTTGCCAGAAATAAACATTGCTGCAGCCTGGGAACTGGTCTGAGGTAAAGAAACAGCAGAGACGCTTAAAAATGTAAAGTAGTAGCTGCTGCAGCCACCACAGCTGGACACCTCTTTACCAGACAAGACCCAGAGGTGACACCCAGCCTGCCAGAGCCTTCTCCCCACCAGAGAAGAACCAGTGCTGATGCAGCCATCTCTTGAATCAAATTCTCATCTCTTCGTCATTTCCAGTGCCATGCCATGCACAGCCTGCAACACCAATGGAGCAGCACCTTTTGCTGATAGCTTCTAGAGGCCATACTAAAACAGAGCTACGGACCCCAAAAGTCTTGTTCTCAGAGAGCATGCAAAAGCCCCAGACCCTGGCAGTGGTGCAGACATTGCACCAAATATACAAGAAGCGTTGTATAAAATTAAAAATGGATAAGCACTGATCAATTCACAACAAAATCCAAACCACCCTGCATTTAGAGGTAAGTCAACTGGCAAGCCCCAAAGTCTTCCACTGGCTTAGATATATAACCCAATCCAGAAGGATTTACATAGTTCTGGAATGGATGTGTATAAAACCCAAAAACCTGCAATTTTTTGATGATTTAAACCCAGTCTCATTACATACTTTTTATTTAATAAAAATTAAAAATAAATACAAAACCATTATTCCATTTCTTTAAAATAAGTCTGAACAATAGAGTTCAGGCAGTAAAGTGCAACAAGAGCAGCTATCCCAGCCATGCTTTGTCCATAAACAACCCTTATGCAGCAGGAAGGAACAAGAAGGGCAAGCAGCACAGACACAGCCACACCACGGCTCAGCTATTCATGCACATCCATGAGATGTCACAGGCACAAACACATTACAGGAGCAGGCAAAAGGTAAGACTAATAAAGAGGGAACCGTTGCTCTTCTACATCATGACACACATCCACGACACACTGGTTTATAATCCATATTCTCCAGCCCATCATCTGGATGCTGCAAGCTAACATTACTGAATTATGACACAAGCTTCCAAACCATTTTGCTCAGGGGAACACCTTAAGTGGTTACTCTGTAAAAGGAAATTAAGTACACTGGCCACTGGATTGAGACACGACACTCTTCCTTTGGTTATGAGCATGCTAAAATGGCATCCAAAAGTCAAACTTGTTCTAAGGGTCTTCTGAGGGAAAAAGAGCAGCAATGTCTCTTTCTTCACCACATGGATTTGGAAAACTGGGAATTGACAGAGAGCAGCAACACTACAAGCACCCAAGTTAACAACAGAGAAGTTTCAGCCACAGCACGCTCACACTCACGAGCACACATCCTGCGCTGAGTGAGAGTACAGCACATGTTGAGTGCACAGGTGTAGGCATTTTAAAGGTCAGACAAAAATCTTTCAGCATGTTTAGCACAATACTCCAATTTAGTGCAGTGCAGACACTATCATTAATTATCATTCTTCACTATGAGGGTGGTGAGGCACTAGAACAGGTTGCCCAGAGAAGTTGTGGCTGCCCCATCCCTGGCAGTGTTCAAGGACAGGTTGGATGGGCTTGGAGCAACCTGGGTCTACTGGAAGGTGTCACTGCCCATAGCAGGGGGTTGGAACTGTATGGGTTTTAATGTTGCTTCTAACCCAAATCAGCCTATGACCCTATAAACTACAGATATAACCGTAAAAAATCACATATTCTGCTTTCAACTGAAACAGGTCTCTACCCATTTCAGGGGACGGCTAGCTGAGGTCAGCAAGTCTGCACTTACACACAGGAGAACTGCGCTTTGCCCACATTGGGAAATAAGGCTGGGATTTCAGAACAACAAAGCAGAGCAACAGGTAGTGCACTCCTAGTTATCCACACTTTACACATCTAGGAAAAAAAGCCCTCAGCACTCAACTAAGCTTCAGTGCAGGAGCGGCTGAAGGGAGAAGAGTCCAGAAGGCACTACAGAAATATTTCATCCAGTGGGTGAGCCATCTCCCAGCAAAACATCAGCTGGTGCTTCAGAGCACAACAGCTCTACCATCAGCTCTGCTACAACACTACACTTGGACGTTCTTCCGCATCATGGAAACCCATCAGTCCAGTTGTGCTATGGGCATTTTGTTTTATTACTCATACCATGCCACTAAAACACAGCATTCCCACAGCCAGCAATTCCACTTCTTCGCCATATTTACACTGGGTGTAAAGAAAATGCGTTCAACAGGGAAAATATCTCATTTAATAGAAAAGGGTGACTTCATACAAAGTACTGTGGAGAAGTAGAAGGCCACATGCAAAGTGTCATCAAGTTGACATGGTGGCTGTTTCTTAAGACACGGTTAGTACTTCCTCTGGTGCTTTGATACAAGTAAATGAAAGCCTTGAACAATTTCCTATAAGGTGCACAAGCATCCACAATACATAAAAATTCTTAATTTTCTATTTCTCTTGTAGGCCAAAAAAAAAATAATATACAGAGACCCAGCCAATTATCCCCGTGTTATCTTGCCATTTTTGCACTTTCCAGTAGACTTTGATATGTTGGTTTAGGAGGACTGAAAGTAAAGCATAATTCTTAGTGTCAAAGTTTCTAAACAGTGTTTGTGCTTCTAGTTCCAGAGCAGCGTGGCTCCTCCAAACCTTGCTCTGCTGGAGTGTGGACTCAGGAATGCCCAGTATGTCAGACTTCTACAAAACATCACAATAGCATCCACTTGCAAAGGGTATGAATTTATAAAATGTTGAGGATTTCACCACTTGTCCTCTGGAAGTCATTCTGGTTTGGCTTGTTTTAAAATGATGACACACTTCAATCTCAAACCTCCAATATCACCTGTGACAGGAGGGTGTAACAGCACCAGCCCATCACAGGATAAGGATCTGCAAGTGTGAAAATCCCAACCACTGTGAGTTATCAAATATTCTATGTTTACAAAATGCTCTGAATGCACTTCTTTTGGTTTACTGAAAAGGAGTTTGCAAAATTCTGGGTCTCATCCTGCACACCCCTACTAATGCAGGTCAAGAAAATTGCCTGTATATCAAGACCAAACTGAATAAATACAAAATATATTTGGTATAGAAAATACTAGTATAAAAATTAAAAATCACCCTGTTTTACTGTCCATCAAAATATTAACAGCAAGCATTACAAGTGACTTCTTTAACCTATTGCCAAAATCATTTCCAAAGAGTTTTGCTTTCCTGAAGTGCTGGTGATTGCATTTGCCCAAGTATTGGAAAAAAAACCAAAACCAAACAAAAAAACAAATAGGGAAGGAACGAGAAAATATATGATAGATTTCTCAAATAGCATTATTAACAGAGGACCTAAACTGAAGGAAACTAAAGTATGCACAAACACAGCAGGAAAAAAAAGCTACTGTCAGTTCTGCTCTATCCATCAGAGCTCTTCCTGATCTTCAGACAGTTTGTAGAGAAGGTGCTCCCTTCACACTAGCCCTGACAGACAGATGATGGCATGGGGATGAGCATACTCAGAGCACTGCTGCTTTTCGGTTTCTCTGCTGTGGCAATCCTGCTGAGTTTGCCAACCTCTGTCTGCCAGCTGGGGATCTTCTTTGTGGTCACATGGCGGCGGGTATGCTTTGTCAAGTGATCACTGCGCATGAAGCGACGCTCACACACGGGACAAGCAAACTTCTTCTCTCCCGTGTGAGTTCTGCGGTGGCGTGACAGTTCATCTGAGCGGGCAAACTTCTTGTCACAGCCTTCCCAGTTGCAGTTGAAAGGCTTTTCCCCTGCAGGGCATAAAAGAAGAGTAATTTACTTTTGAAAAGCTGTGTTACAGTTTTATCAAAGAACTAACTTAAATCCTGCCTTGCAAAAACCAATGAATTCTGCAGAGCTGTTCATGTGTATAGTCAATATTAGTTTAAGCTCAAGTTGGGTTCTGGACAAAAATTGTAGGTATCACTTCTATGTATTCCCTCACATCGCTTTAAATGCTCTTTAATCAAGACTATTTTTTTTTCCAGTTGTCCCAGTTTAAAGAAGAGGATTCTTCATAAAGGTACCTTATAAAATGACTGAAATAGAAGCAACCCTCTACCCCATTCCTATATGACCACAGCTCTACAGCTGGTGCATGTCACCAGCAAATACTGCAGGCAAATGGGAAGACTGAAATCAAGCCTCCCAAGTCCTGCTGCTCCAGTGATCCAGTCCCACACATAAATATACTGCTCCAGTGAGTACTACTGAGAAAAAGCCTGTCCTGCAATTCCCAACAGACAGCTAGGGGAATTCTGCATACCCAGGAACGACAGCAGGCAGAAAGGCTGTTCACATCAGCTTCTGCTCATCCTGGGTGACTGTTTAACATCAGACCTACCCTAAACAACACTATCTACTGACTACAACCCTCATAAGGCTCAAGATAAGCATCTACCACATGATGCAAATTTATGATAACACTTTGGAGCAGGACACAAGTGTCCAGCAGAAAGGAAGCCCCATAGAAGTGTTGCTCTTAGTTCACATATTGAGAGTAAGTTCCGTGTTTGTTGTACTTGGTATCACCTAGCTTCTCAGTGCACAAAGAAAAGAAAGATGAACTACTCTGCCTCCTGTTTCTGTAATGTGGACTAGCTAGCAAGGGCTCAGCATGCTTCACTTTCTACAGATGTCCTAGTCTTAATCACAATACAAGGATACACACACCTTCCCCATGGATCATCATCAGCATGTGAGACACTTGTTGCTAGCCTATGTTTACTCTGTAGTGCCAGGTTAATTCAGCTGCCTGCAGCACTTACTTTCAAGCTAGAAGCAGAAACATCATTCCACCTCTGAGCTCTGGTTTACAAGGATTATCAGCTTCATATAAGACTTAAGCTCTTTCCCCAAAGGAACTGTAAAGACAAGCTGCCAAACTAATGCAAATCCTACCACAGAAGCTGACATCCCATAAACCACAGTGTCTGTGGGGCAAAGGAGGGTAGGGGAAAAAAAAAAAAACAAGGAAAAACAAAATTAAACAGACTTTTGAATGAGCTATTCTGTACCAATTTCTCACTATGCTTATCCCTCAACATCAAAAATAGTCCCTGAGAACTCAAACTTAGTTTGAGCTTAACAGGATCTTGAAGCCAGAAAAATAAGTAAATCACATGTATACTGTCTCCACACTGATCAGATTTTATGGAGCGAATCAGCTCATATTAATTACAACTAATTTTCATTTATCTTTAAAATTCCCTTTCTGTAACTGAATAAACTGCTGCATTCCTGTAGCAGCTCTACTTCCTAACACAGTAGCCCAAAATCTCAGTGTTTTCCCACTTAGCCTAAATAAAGCTCTGGAAAAATGAGTAGTTTCCAAATTTCTCTTATTCTTCTCATGCAAGAATTAAGATCAAGCACCTGTACTATGGTTTGCTTACACCAGAGCTCTCCATGCCCCGCCCCCCAAAAAAAGGACTGCACAATTAATTTCCATCTAGCCCAAATGGCAGGATTCCCCTCTAAACACACATGCAGACAGCAAAGCTTTGCTCCAACTGAGGCATGTGAAATTCAACTAGAAGTATGGGGTCAGCTGAGGTCTCAGAACAAAGTCTGTCTTGTTTTGCTTGCCCATGAAGAATGAACATTCCCCCCTTCTCTGAGATAAGAAGTTTCCCCACCACCTGCCTCACCCCTTTCCTAACCCCTCCCCTAAAAACCCATGCATTTCAGCACCCCAATGAAAGCCAGTGCCAGAGTGACAAAGGCCTTGCCCTGTTGTACGCACCAGTATGGGTGCGAAGGTGGGCTTTGAGGTGGGAACTTTTGAAATAGGTTTTCTTGCACCCAGGGAAGTTGCAAACATAATTCCTCCGCCTAGAAAAGTCCACCTGGGGAGCGCAGCTTTGACCAGAAGCAATGAATACAGGAGCAGGTGCAAGGGGCAGTAACTTGGTGTTCCCAACAGTCATTACTGTTTGCGGGCACTGTGGTGTCGGTGTGACAGCAGTCTGTGGGAGAACCAACATGACGGCCCCCTGAGGCACAGAAGGTCCCATGAGTACAGGCTGAGAGAGTGGGGCTGTCTGCGGTAAAATAGGTTTCATGGGAGTTGAGACTGTTGGAGTTGAAGGTTTGACATAGGCATTGATCATACTGCTTTGTCCATTTAAAGGGATCATTTGACAGAGAACCTGGGGGCTTGAAACAGGGGCAGGTGTCACTGGGGTAGCTCTTTTTTGCAAGTCATTCTCACAATTCTTTGGCAAGTGGGTCTGTGGTGAAAGAGGCCGGATTGGCAGTTGTCCTTCATTGGTCACAATATCACTGGAGTCCTGTGCATAAGGCTGATGTACCGGAGAGGCTTTGTTAACTAAATCATCGGCAGCACATGGGTCCTGTGGCAGTCTGGAATGTTCTTGGTCATCCACTCCACACCAGTCTCCGGAAGTACTGTAGCCTGACGTTACCTTTGTTTTTTCTTGCACAGCAGGAATGTGATGGTAAGCAGAGCTATCTCCTGTGTGACGTATGACACTTGTTGCCATGGCCCTGCAAGGCTGAGGGGCAAAGGATTCAGCTATCGCTGGCTTCTGGCTGTATGGAGACATGTTGGTAACAGATGGCTTGGTTACAGGAGAGGCACCGGTCACTGATGTTACTGAGCAGGCAGCTGTATTTGCCATGACAGTCCTTGGTTTGGAGTAAGTGACCTGTGAGGAGAGGAGTGTAGCAGCCGATATCTCAGCGAAGTCAGGGCTGTGTGGAGGGGTCATGCACTGCAAGAAAGAAAACAGCATTATACATTAAATTACACCCCATCCCCAGGACAAACTGCTTAAAGCATACAGTCATGGTTTAACCTAGCCAGCAACTGAGTACCATACGCCACTTGGTCACTCTGGCTTCCCCTTACCTCCGCAGTGGGATGGGGAGGAGAACTGGAAGAAAGTAAAACTCATGGGTTGAAGTAAAAATACCTGAATTAAATACCTGAATTAAAAAACCAAATAATAATAAAAAGAACATAATGGAAATAACAAAAAGAAAGAAAGTAATAAAAACCCACAAACAACAAGTGGTGCACAATGCAACTGCTCACCACTGACTGATAGCCAGCCCGACCTCAGCAGTGATCGGCCTCTTCCAGGTAACTTCCCCAGTTTATATACTGGGCATGGGCATGACATACTGTGGTATGGAATACCCTTTTGGCTAGTTTGGGTAAGGTATCCTTGCTGTGCTCCCTCCTGGTTACTTCTCCTCAGTGGCAGAGCATGGGAAACTGAAAAGTCCTTGAATTAGAGTAAACACTACTGAGCAACAACTAAACCATCCATGTGTTATCAGCATTGTTCTCAGACTAAATCCGAAACACAGCACTGCACCAGCTACTGGGAAGAAAATTAACTCTATCCCAGTCAAAGCCCGGACAGTACCCACCTCTTATTCCATACCATTTAAGTCATGCCAGGTCCCACACTTCAATTCATCCTATCTTTCAATATAGACACACAGACATCATTCCTTTAGTCTATGGACCATCCCTCTAAAATATCTGCTGAGTTCATTTAGCCCATGACTTCGGGCTCCATCTGTCACAACAGCCCTTCAGGGCAGGACAGATGCTGTGTGGTGCTGGACTGCTGCATGCTGAAGCCAGTTCTGATTCCACCACCACTGTACTTGTCCAGTTTCATCAAATCATTCATTAATCTAGGTGATTTTTACTGCAATAGCCTTGATATGGCACACAGCCACCACAGAAGTGATAATATACAGTATTATATAGCAATTAACATCATACAGTTTAGTTCATTGGCTATTTTCACTAGATCAAATCCCCTTGAGGTACATGCCAGAATTCCCCATCCTTCTGCATTACCTACCAAGTACACTCAGGTCCATAAATGGGTTTGCCTTTGCCTGAAGTGGGAATAACCCAGACTGTCTTCCCCAGCTATTTCTTGTTATGTGCACCACAGGTACTTTATCCCTCCCTACAGTATGTAAAAGTTCTGATTGGGCTGGGCCAGCCCTGTTGGCAGATCCCCTCATGCTGACCAACCAGGTGGCTTTTGCTAAGTGTGTATCCAATGCTCTAAAGTCCCACCAGCCACTGCTCTCAGCATAGTTTTTAACAGTCTATTGTACTTCCCCAGCATGGGCAACCAGGGTGCCAGGAGGAGCTGTGCTTCAGTGCAAATCCCTTCCGAAGCAGCTCGACCCCTTCATAGGCTGCCAGTATCTCTTTTTCAGTTGGGGTATAGCTGGCCTCAGATCCTCTGTGTCCCTGACTCCAAAAGCCAAGGGGTCAACCTCGAGTCTCCCCTGGAGCTTTCTGCCAGAAGCTGCAGGTGGAACCATTCTCCCTGGCTGCGGTGTAGAGTACATTTTTTACATCTGGCCCGGTCCAAACTGGTCCAAGGGCTACTGCATGAACTATCTCTCGTTTAATTTGCTCAAAGGCTTGTTGTTGCTCAGGGCCCCATTT
>WYDI02026059.1:0-28219 GCA_009867235.2 Psittacus erithacus
ATTGTGTAAATGATTATTTATACAATAAGGAATCATTAATATTTTATAATTAATATGTATGTATATTAATTTAATAATATTAGATTGATAATATTAACATATTAATAGATATTAAGATCTTAAATACTGTCAGAGTACAGCATGAGTAACTGCCAAATCCACTTGCTCACCTGGCAATAGTATTTCTTCCTATAACTGCAAACTACTCTAAGTTCCTGAACACTCTAAAGCAGTTGTGTGCATTCCGCCTGCACACTTCTGCTGGGGTTTTGTTGCTCTTTATCTTCTTGCCAGCTGTCTGCTATTGTCACATCTCACTCCTCCTTGTTTGGACAAGTCCCAAGTGCTGTGTTGGGACAGATCCCATCTGGAACAAAGATCAGCCCCATACGTAAAACCTGTTCTGCGACATTCTCTTTATTAAGAAAACAAGGATACTGTTGTACAGCTTGCTCCTGATGCAATCCTTTCCTGAGCTCTGGAGCCAGAGTTCAGGCGGAAAGGCAGGGAACATAACAGGCTTTTGGAAGGAGCCTTTTGATGCCAACCCAAAGTCCCCCTTGTTAACCACATACAGCTCCCTCTCTGTGTGTCAGCACCGATTTATCTCTGAAAGTTAAATCATGCTTCTCGTACATTTGTGTCCATATTCATGTGTTAATTCTTTCACTGTTAAAGACGTAAGAGGAATTGAAACCAAAGCCCTGCTCCATTTGGTGTGGTCTGAATTACAGTCAGACCCTGGGCTTCACTGCCTTCATGAAATAATTAAACATTCCCGAGTGAGTAACCCGCGTTACCGTCAGCACGATTCCCACAACTTTCATTTCAAACCATTTCATGCATTAAAGAGTTTCTCATGAAGCAACCCTTTGCCTGAGGCTGTGGCTGCAGTAGGGCTGCCAGTGGAATGAGTCCACCAACGCAGGCTGGGAGACACAGCCAGCACATCCCTATGGAGAGGGGAGCAAGGTGCAGAAAGCCCTGCTGGCTGCTTCTGCTGGCTTTTAGTGAGAACTCCATGGAACCCTTCTTATAGCTCCATTTTATCTCCTATCATGTATTATATTCATTATATTCATTTTTAAGACCAATTTAGTAGTCAGTCCTGGTTCAAACCCCATTGGCAAGCACTGGATTAGCATGGCAGTGATTTCAGTGGTGATAACCGTCATGTGTCCATAGCAGTGGCACATCCAGCTTTTCAGACTGGTAAACACCGGTGGAGTCTGAGCATGACTGAGACAAGGTGACTCCCCAGGCAGGGGCTGTGAATCACCGTGTGTCACAGCACAACGCTGCAGGTAGGACTTCGTGGCTTTAACAGCCCGATTGCTCTCATTTTAAAACCAAGAAGCACTGCCTGAAGGATGATCTTTGTAGGCAGATTCGGGGCGGAAGTGTCCAGAGGTATTTAGGTCCCTGCAAGTTGAGCTGGCTACCAAACTCCCATGGAGAACCTGGACCAGGATGTCCATTCACATCTGTAAAGCACTCTACTGTTAGGCTGATGTATTCAGCCACTTCTGCTTCAGCCTCATACAAAGGATTCAAAAGCACTATTTCTATGATTAAAACCAGCAGCCCTCTTCAAGATCATCACGATTCCTCCATCAGCAGGGTGACAATGCCACCTCATCATTCCCTGGCATTTGGCTCATCACCATTTTGCGTTAAGTCATGCAGGATACATACTCCTGGTCTCGTAAAAGACCCATAAATTTGTCTGTAAAAAGCATCTGAAATATCCCAAGTGGGAAGATAATTTGTTTGCTTTTTAACAAAGCTTCCCAGAAGTTCTTACAAAGACTGAATTTATTACTTTAATTTTTATGGTGCTATTTATCAACGTGGTGATCAACAGTAATAGAAGCTAAGAATGGTCGCTGGGAAAAAATCAAGGCTTTCTATTCTGCTCCCCACCATGTGATTGTACAAACCCCACAGAGATACTGACTTGGTTTTATTCTGCAAGTATAAAGCACTGCAGCACCCACCGAGGAAGTACATGAGATCCAAGGTGGTTGGGTAGGAAGGCTGTGCATGGAGCAGTGAGGATGGCACAAGGAGCAGTGTTAAAGGAGTGCAAAGAGCAGCTTGAAGATAAAGAGGCTGAAGAACTGATGGATCCATATGAAAAAGGTTACAGGTCACTAGGCCAGAAAAACACCTCCAACAGCAACCTCAGGAATAACAGTGATTGGAGAGCTCAGGGTTAACAGAAGTTCTATGAGGCACGATGAGAAATAAAGGCACAGAAGTTGGCTACCCCTGCTATGTGCGGAGAACAAAACCAGCTTCTCAATGGGTACTCCAGTGGCAGAAAATTAACAGTGCCAGTGGGTAGGTGGAATGCTGCACAGGAGTTATCATGGTGGGGTTTCTGCTGAGGACACCATCATGTTCTGCCCGCGAGGTACCACCATCACACACGGCTGAAAGCAAATGAATCAAGCAAGTGTCAGATTGAAGGAGCCAATGTTTGACCCACACCCACAGTTTTACCATGTTAAATCACACAAATCGATCACCCTTGATGTACAAGCAGGGTCCAAAGAGGCACAGCCCAACATGCGGCTGCTGCATGTGCACCATCTTGAGGCAGGGTAAATGGGGAATGAAGAAGCTTTAATGGTACAGAAAGGTTTCTTCTACCAAACAGAAGCTGCCATTAGTCCCAACAGCCCTAAAATCCACATTGACCAGCAATCAGAAAGTCAATGGAGCCAAAACCTATGAGCCCCCTGCAGCCCATGACAATGCCAGAGGTAGAATTCATGCTGTGGCCTTCGGACATGTCTTCTTGTATTTTGCTTAAGCTTTAACTAACATAGAAAATAACCAACTGTTGCTGCAGCACCCCATGTCTCATTGAGACTGTACAGTGTGATTCATAGGAAAATACACAGATTAGGAGCCAAAAGACAGAAAAAACATACTGCTGTTTAACAATAGGCTACTTGAGGCCAGACTCTGGAGCTGACTGTAGAAACTTGACAGCTTTCAATATACCTGCATGTGAGGAGAGAAAAAGCCAGGTAGTCTCAGCCTCTGGATGCATTACAGCAGAAATAAACCTGTTACCAACATCCGTAATTCTGTGATAAACGAACAGAGCAAGGAATTGATATGATCAATGACCACAGTCTGAAAGACAGCACTTAAGATTCCTGCTCTAACCTGTGCCATGCGTGAAAAGCCACTGTGTACCCTGAAAGATGGTGTGAGGAAGCTGCCTTTGGTCTTGCTGCACGTCAGATGGGCAGACAGCGTGTGAAACAGTTCCCATGCACAGAACAAGTTTGCTGTGAGCAAAGCAAAACTGATCTCAAATCATTTCCATATGTTCCTTTGAAGAAGAACATGACTGGTAAGACTCAAACAGAGTAACCAAGAGCCAAGAAAAAAATGCCCTGAAGTGCCCAGATCTTAAAGATAGGCCAGCCAGGGAACCCATTTACATCTGCAAGACGTGCCTGCTGCAACACAGCCCTTCATACACACAGCATGATTCCCAGCTGGAAGGCTTCCAACACCCAGGGGGCAATGTTGGGAACATTCTACCTCCTGAGTAAGTGTTGAGCAGCTTGGCAGTGCCGTCACTATCTGAGGTATGTCACATAGCTCCCTTGTGTCTGCTGAAGGACAGGCTCAGTCACACATTGAAAAAGCCATGATACCCTGATTAAAACACTGTTCTGCTGCCATCCAAGCGTGCTTCACTTGGACTCAGTGTTCTCTCTTCTGACTTAAAGGAGTTGAGTCTAGATCAGTAATTAACCTGCACCTCAACAGCAGGGCAAGAAGTTTCCAAGCACCCTCCTGACAGTACTGGAAACTGCTTGCTTAGGTGTCTATGTACAAGTTCAAAGGACTTCCAAGACTCTCCTTCTCAGCTCTGAGTGAGGACAGGGATGAACACAGTGGGGTAACAGATGTAGGCTGGGGTGCGAGGTTGCCTCACAAGAGATGAGAGATACAAAACAGCATTCAAAGGACAGCAAAAAAGACCCTTAGAGAGGGAAGGAGAAAGAAGAGCAGCAGGTCTTTGCCTCCTGCAGTTTGGATGTGAACTGCCTTTGTTTTGCATCCTTAACTTACACAACCTCCGGGCAGCTCCAGCAGTTCATGAACTGCCCGAGCATCTGCAAATGTGATTCTTGACTTTAAGATCTCTTTGACGCAAACTGAATTAAAGAGCAATGAGATAGTGTGCAGCTACTGTTGGCTTCTTTTCTGGGAATGCATGTGAAATACTACCAGTGTTTGTTTTGTAATGGAATGTAAATACCCTCATTGAAAAGAATCCTCAGTTCCCCTGCTTTTAAGATAGAGGCAGTCTGGGGAGAGAGCTCCCTCTCAGAGCATCATCTGTGACACGGTTCTCTTGCGAGACGCACACATAAAAGCATTTTAAACAGTCATTTGCTTATGTGCTTGTCTCTGAAAGCAGGTGGCAAAGTAAACACACCACACAGTCAGTCACATCCACTATTCTTGGTCTGGACTGACATCCAGACAATGTCTGGACCAACATCTAACAAGCTGGCTGCAGAATCAAGTGATTTCTGATGCAAGTTTCTGCCTCTCTCCCCCCAAGATAATAGAACATTTTCCCAGATGGAAGGAACCCACTTGAAAAACAATAGGTCTTTGAAATGTCAGCTAAGGCTTCCTTGGCATGTGCTGTGTGCCCGCAGGAATACGATATAGCCCTCTTTAGTTCTCCAGCTGTAACCATTAAATGCGAAGCAACAAGATGATTAGGGAATGTAGGTCTAGTTTCCTGCTCTGCTACTCATTTCCAACCTCTCTGTGGAAGTCATTTTGCCCTGTTCTATCTCTGCTTCAACCAGCAGAATGGGGATAAAGGCACTTTCTGGGCTGAGGATGAATCCAGGCTCATGAGATGTTTGTGTGCTCCAGTAATGCAATCCAGTGGTTGAATTACTTGAATGAGCTTTAAGTTCATTAAGCTACATGAGAACTGATTCAGGATGGCTTGCAAAACAAGTCACGAAGCTGCATCCACGTGAACTTGGAGGCTCTGGCGAGCAGTGGCTGAGGTTACCTTGGCTGTACGTACACCACAGTCCCATGGGCAGTGTAGATGCCTCCCTGCGTTCTCTGAACAAGAATCAAGTTGTTTCTGCTGTGAATGTATTTATTGTATTTATTACACCAATGTTCTGTGATGTTTCTCCTCAAAGCCCCTCCTTGTCTAGCACTGAAGAGCAGTCACCCAGGTCATGAGACTGACTTACGTGCTAGGACCTTGTGCAGGGAGCCTGTGTCCCCAACGTTATCCCTCCACAGCCTCTCAAAGCGGAGCTGCTCCTCTGGTCTGCTCACACCAGGCTGTGCAGGAATCTGATGTTCCTCCGTCTGTCAGGGCCTCCGTGTCCTCACTGCCTCTGCTGTGCTGGTTGTTCTGATCTCTCATGGCAGAACATTCTTTGATCTCTAGATAATTACAGAGAAAGTGCAATTAGTGCTGTATCCAAGAGTTAAAAGGAAGGCAAAAGGTTTTCCCTTTCCAGTTTTAACCCCTTCACTCTTTGTGATATAGGTCTTATGGTTCTCAAAGAGACTCCAAGAGTCCCGTGTGCACCCCAAAGAGCTCAGCCACCCTCAACCTGCACCACTCCTGTGAGCAGCACGTCAAACCTATTCATGAAAGCTTCCAGTGAGATAATCCATTGCCAGGGTAAGTGTGATGTCCTGATGCTAGTTAGGAAACGGGATATTTGCCAGAGTGAGGATAAGATAAGGAGCATTAATCCAACTTACAAGGGGAGGCAGCATTAGGTTGTAAGCTCTTTGCTGACATTGGCAAGCACTTCTAAAGGGCTGCTCATTGAATGGTAGGATCCAGCTCAGGGCCAGCACCTAAAACTGAAAAGGAAAAGCTACTAGAAGCAGAGCTCTCAAACACTGGTGATGTTCAGACTGGCTGTGGAGTCAGGCTCTTGTCCTTCCATCACCCTGGCTGATGTACGAGCTAGCAGAAGGTTCTTAAGGCCTTAATGCATCTCTCCTGATTTCTGTGCCTTAAACAGAGTGCAGTGACACTTCTTGTATACACATGGCACATACACTTCCATGTTGTACCCCCTCCCCACACCAGGTTAGTATCTGTCCAGATAATGCAGCAGGACAAGCCAGCCTGCTGGTGACCAGCACTAATATGTTCTGGCCATTGGCTTTTCTTTCCCATATTTTTATATTTGATACAGGAATCATGCTATCAAAAAACCAAGTTTAAATCCCACATTCCTTTCTATAGCATTCTATTTGCAGGACTACTCAGCTCCCCGAGGTCAATGCTTTCCCCTACATCAGCACTGAACAGTGGAAGTGCACTGGATAATTCAAGCAGCAAGCAAAGACTGCTGTCTCCATGTAACAAGCACTGTGCAGAAACATCACTGTGTTCATTCATCGCAGCGTACTGATGCCAGACTGGTATGAACCATGTGTGCAGCCAGACTCACAGCACCAGATGGCAGCATTTATTATCTGGAGCTCCTAGAGATTTCCTTGCTATGAGAAAAGTGTGATGTCCCTGTTAGGCATTCACCTTTGCCTGCTCCCTCCTAATTTCCCCCTGGAAGGCTCTAGTCCCTCAATATGAGCACCACTTAAGGATATTTAGCAGATTTACCCCCTGCCATGGGCAGGGACACCTTACACTAGAGCAGGTTGCTCCAAGCCCCTGTGTCCAACCTGGCCTTGAACACTGCCAGGGATGGGGCAGCCACAGCTTCACAGAGACCAATTCTTTTATCTGCGAGGGAAGAGCTTGGCTAGAATTAAAACCCTGAGCCAGGAAAAGCCTAAAAGCCATCAAAAGGTTCCTAACCCTTCTCACATCAAATGGCCACATGCAGGATGCTGTGGCTGGGAGAGGCCCTTTTAGGCACAGCGGCTGGTTCTTCAGCTTCTTCACCTCTGTTTCTTCTATAAGGCTTGAATCCATACACGCAGGGTGCAAAACACAAACCAACATCTGTCACATGAGGTGTGCTGGATTAAAACGGTTCCCAATCAGATGGCCACACTCTGGCTGGTTTCAGAGTTAATGACTGAGCTGAGATTGTTACTGTTGATGGTTATTGCAGTCACAGGATTGTCAGGAAAGGGAAGCCAAATCCTGATACGTTCTTCCCAGCAAATGCAAGCATCAGAGCAAGAAGGGTCCTTCTGGTGCCTGGCAGGGCTCACTGCTGTCTCTGCCAGGACATATTCCCAGATCCCAAGAAATATCTTGGCCACCAAAGGTTTCCACGCTGTAGCAGAGCACAAGAATTGTTTGTTTCTCCCACCTCTGCTAATTAAATGGCCTTTGTAGGCAGAGAGGAAAACTGACCAACGGGGTTGCATCAGTCAAGCTGCAAAAACAGTTGTGTTGCCCAAGTCTCAGATGCTTCCGTGGCTCTGCTTTATCAAGGCTTCGTTTTAAAACCGCCTCATGGTGATTACCTAAGCAGCAAACACCCAACTGCAGCAGCTGCACAGAAGCTGTTTGTTTGAAATACAAGGCACTGACTCCCTGGGCTGGTTTGCTGCGGGGTTTGGTTTGGTTTTGAACTTCTTCCTTCTCCACAAGCCCCTTTTCTGACATCCCTGTTTTAAAACCAAATGCTGATCTGCAGGGACAGTCTTAGGACATTCAAAACCAGCTTTTTCTGTTTCATTCTGAGGTTCTATTAAAGCTTCCCTAATAAGCCCCTATGAATAGAAGATATTTTTCCCCCAAAACATGATGAATTTCAAGTTCTCCCCTTGCTGCCTTTGCAGCATCACTCATTTGCTCTGCATCCCATTGACGCATCCCATTTGCCACCAGGCTCCAAGCTCATGGTTTTAGGCTGTCCATTTAAATACATCCTCCCCCAAATTAATCATCTTCACAGTCACAGGTTTTAAACTGACAGGCAGCGGAAGGGGGTTAATCCAGGCAGAGATCCTTGTCCGCATGGGCTCTGCCTCATTGGGATGGTATTGCGTGCGGCTCTTTCTCCAGCAGCCCTGCGGTGCGCATCCAGTGATCCAGGGCAATGACTTCAGCACTCACATGAGGATTACTCATCTAATGAGGGGTTTGCAGCTCTGCCCCTGTTCCTGTGCGCTTTCTGCCATCCCACCGACTTCCAGAACGTTTCTCATGCGGCCACTGGCTCGGAAGGAGGGGGGGGAGGTGTTTTCCTTTGTCTTCTCCCTGGTAGGTTTGGCCCCATAAACAGCAGCGCATACCTCGCACGGATAAAGCGCAAACACAGGGTATTTAGAGCGCAGACTACGTAAGAAAAGGCAAAATCAACACACAAGCACCGCGCGGCGGCGGAAGGGGAAGGGGGCCCTGCTCGCTGCCGGGCGCTGAACCAGCGCTGCAGTCACCGCCTTCCCGCGCTCCAGACCCCGCACCCGCTGCCCCGAGCCCGCTCCGGGCCCCGCGGAGCCGCCCCGGGCCCCGCGGAGCCGCCCCGGGCCGTGGCCCGCAGCGATGGGCGCTGCCTCCGCCCCGCTCCGCTCCGCCGCGTCTGATGCAACCACAACACCGCCACGTGCCCACGAGCAGCTGATGCGCGCCGCCAGCCAATAGCAGCCCGTTCCGCTAACCCTGGAGGCGGGACTATCGCGTTTGCTCCTCGCTGATAGGTCAATGTGAAAGTCTATCCGTGGGTGGGGCGGTTCCTCCGGCCAATGGGAGGCGGCACCGCCCCTGCGCGCCGCGGAGCGGGCCGGGGCCGCGGCGGGGGCCGGAGCGGGCCTGAGCCGCCGCTCCCGCTCCATGGAGGCCGCGGCCGAGGCCCCGGCGTCGCCCGCGGCGCTCAGCTGCTTCTCCTACAACCAGGACTGCACGTAAGCGGGGCGGGGGCGCCGGGGCGGGCGGCGGCAGCGACCGGGCTCCGTGACAGCCCGGAGCGGGACCGATCCTGCGGGGAATCCCCCCCTCATCCGCGGGTGCGGCGCCGCGGGGCCCCGTGCGAGGCTCTTCGCAGTCCAAACGGGGCCCTGCGCGATCCCACAGCCCCGTCGGGCTCTGCCCCGCGGCTCTCGGGACACGGCCTCAGGGTCCCCCCGGTTCGGTCTCTGGGAGGCAGCAAATTCCGAGGGATCGCGGGGATTGCCCTCCCCAGCGGCTCGGGATGGCCGGAGAAGGGACTTCCTCCGAGGGCTTTGCCTGCTGAGCTGAGGCCCCTTCCTAGCTGGCAGAGCCACAGGGAGCCTCTTGATGAGCAGCCGGTGCCCCATCGTGGAATGGTTTGGGTTGGAATGGGCTCATCCAGTTCCAACCTCCTGCCATGGGCAGGGGCACGTTCCACTAGAGCAGCTTGCTCCAAGCCCCATCCAACCTGGCCTTGAACACTGCCAGGGATGGGGCATGCACAACTCCCATCATCTCATAGGGTTTCATGGAGCCTCTCACCATTGCTAACCTGTGGTTTACCTGCTTCAAAGACAGTCATTTAAGAACCAGCTCCAAATGGCACAACAAACACCCTGAAGCAGCGAGACACGCACGCAGAGGCAGACCTAGCCCAGAGCATGGGGTACAAGATCAGAACCACAGCCACCAGCCTCGCACCTGGAACACTGTTACCTTTGCAGCACTGCTTTGTATTTGCTGTGTCTAAACAAAGAGTGCACTGATGGGTGGTGACCTGGTGCTGACATGAACTGCTGGCACCACAAACCCCATGCATTGGGACACTGGGCAGGTCTTAAATCAGCACTGATTTAAGACCTACATGTTGCTGCTTACTATATCTGGCACTGAGCAGAGCCAGCACTTGGCATGACTGTGTCTCAGACTCCATGCCTGCACACATCGCTATTAGTGAGAGCGAACCTTCCACAGCTCTCCCGTGTCAGTCATGCAGATGGATCAGCTCCTGGCATAGGAAACAGCCCCCTTTTGTATCCCTAAGGTCCTATCTGCAGCCTTCCAGGTTATGATACACCTGTCCCTCCAGCAGCCACCATATAGTATGAATGGGTGATAGCTTGCCACTCCACAGGGATACTTGCCTTTTGTAGGCTGCAGTGGCCTCAGATGGAAAGACAGATTCTTGGGTTTGTTATTTTACATACTTCAGATTGAGAGTGGAAACTGAAGTTGTGCCTTCATGGAGGTTACTGAAGGAATTTCTTCTCCTGTGTCATGGTTTAATGCCAGCCCACAGCTAAGCCCCACACAGGCACTCACTCCCTTCCAGTGCAATGGGGGAAGAGAGCCAAAAAGATAAAAGTGAGAAAACTCATGGGCTGAGATAAAGCCAGTTCAACAGGGAAAGCAAAAGCCACATGCACAAGCAAAGCAAAACAAGGAATCAGTTCACCACTTCCCATTGGCAGGCAGGTGCTCAGTCATCCCAGGCAAGCAGGGCTCCATCATGCCTAACAGGGACTTGGAAAGACAAACACCATCACTCTGAACACCTTTCCTTCTTCTTCCTCAGCTTTATATGCCAAGCATGGCATCATATGGTGTGGAATATCCCTGGGATCAGCTGTCCTGGCTGTATCCCCTTCTAACTCCTTGTTTACCCCCTGCCTCCTCACTGAGGAGCAGAAAGGCCTTTGTATAAGCGCTGCTTAGCAGTAACTAAAACATCCCTGTGTTATCAGCACTGCTTCCAGCACAATCCAAAACATCACTCCATGCAAGCTAATCTGAAAGATTAACTCCATCCCAGTCAGAACCAGCACACCCTACCTGCAGGGACTCCTGCTATCACCTGGAGGCCTTAAGATCTGAACTAGCAGGTTTTTGTCTTGTCTTTGCAGCTCCTTGGCAATTGGAACCACAACTGGATACAGGCTTTTCTCCTTAAGCTCTGTGGAACAACTGGACCAGGTCCATGAAAGCAGTAAGTGTCTTGTTTCAGTATTGGCTGACAGACTTTACCTGTATTACTGCACTTGAGTCTGCCTTGAGGGGGTGATTCTGCTCAGAGAGCTGTTTCTGCTGTGCCATACCAGGAGATGAGCAGCTCTGGTTACTGCCCTGTGCACAGCAGCCTTTAGAGTGAGCTGCAGCCTTGGAGAAGCTTCTGAACAGTCAACAGGACTTTAAGCTTATGAGAGTCCTTTAACTCTGTTACAGTTCAGCTTCTGCTCACTGCTGCCAGTCTGACAGCAGCAGCTTGTCCTGCAAACCAGCATTCAGAGGTAGTTCACCACTAGCATGTTTCACATGCATGGACTGCAGACTCCCAGCACAGACAGTGGATAACTTGCAGGCTTGTAGTCCAATGTGGTACTTACTGGATGTTTTTAACATGCTTCCCATGTAAGCTCAGAGCAGCATGCAGTGCATTTCATACCCCAAAACAAATCAGGCCTCAGGGAACACATGCTCTAGTTCAGACCATGGCCAGAAGTGTTTCAGCTGAGATGCACTACAGATAAACCTCAGAGTTGGGATATGCTGGTCTCTCTCCACTGGCTACAGAAGGAGCCTCAGCAACCAGACATAGCTGCATCATCTGGAGCAAAGCCCAGGCTCCATACCTCTTTGTCTCATAGGGTAACTAAGCTGCTATACAGCAACAAGTCATAGGCTTGTATTAAAAGTATTTAGGAGTTTGGGTTGCCCACAGAGTCAGGCCAAAGAGAAACAGATCCCTGCTGGTGATGTGCTCAAGGTGATGGGTTGAGTTGTGAGCAGACCCACGTCATGGCTGTGGAGCAGTCCTTGTGTCTCCAATACAGCACAGCCCAAGCACCATTCAGGATATCTACACTAGAAGTCATAGCCCCTGATGACTTGGGTACAGGTCCACCAAGACCATTGTAATGATGCCTCTTCAACACAACAGGAACCATCCCAAATATGGTCTGTAAGGCACACCACACCGCTGTCACCACAGCCATGCTAGAGCCCTCTGGAGACCATGGTCTTGGTAATAGGGAGGGTTTAAACACATCAACCTTCCCTAAAGAAGCCAGGAGAAACAAAGCTCCATGCAAAATAAACAGAGAGTTAAACACTGCTTGTACCTTACCTCACCAAGCCTCAGCTTACTCACTCCAGGAAAGCACCTGACCAAGCTTCCTGAGCTCCTCCTTTTTATATCCCCTTCCCAAGCATTAACTACAGCTGGAGGACAAAGGGATTAGCCTCAGCTGGAGAGCCCTGCCCAGCAGAGGCACAGCAGCACCGTCCAAGGGGGCTGGCTTAAGTTTTGCCTTAGGGGGAAGGTTCATTAACCCCTTCCTGCTCTGACCTAAATGCTTTGTGCCAGGTATGAGAAATCTGTACCAAAAGTAGACGTTGAACACCTCAGCTCTGAGCATTCCAACCTGATCCCCTGTTGACTCTTACACAAGTCAAACCCACCATAAGCCAAGCTAAAGCCTCTTGTCTTGCTTTCCCTTCTGTGCCCAGATGAAATCCCAGATGTTTACATCGTGGAGCGTCTGTTCTCCAGCAGCCTTGTGGTTGTGGTTAGTCATGCCAAGCCACAGCAAATGAATGTGTACCACTTCAAGAAAGGGACAGAGATCTGCAACTACAGCTATTCCAGTAACATACTGTCCATCCGGCTGAACCGTCAGGTAAGAGCCTGGCCAAAGGGCTTAGTCAGAGCTGTTGTCACACTGGCTCTTTGCTGCTGTTGACTTTCCATCTGGAACCCCGCTGCCCAGCAGAGCAGCAGCCTGAGTAGGTTTGCAGGGGTCTGAAGTGGGACAGAGGGAGCTGTCCTCTTCTACCAGCTCCACTTCAGGCTCAGTGACCTGACAGAGGAGCAGGATGCTGTGGAGATCATCTGCTGCCACTGTTCGCTGCAGTAAAACGAAGCTAAGTCCTTGCTTTCACTGCAGTCACACAAAGGCTTTTTGTTGTCTGTCATGTTGCCTGTTCAGCACACAGCTCTGCCAAAAACACACCTTTTCATCCTCCTCCCTCCCTTGGATTCCGCATCCTGACTGCAGGCCCACCTCTGCCATCTTGGTTACAAGTGAGACCTTTGAAGCTGGTAACAAAACCCAGGAGTGACTTGAGCTCTGTGGATGAGGCAGAAGGCTGGTTTTCAAGTCCTGCAACAGCCTTGGTTTACTTTTATAGGTATAGAAAACATGCAGACCACTTAGAAGACGACTTTCAGAGTGTTACTGTCTGAACTGACACAGCCTCATGCAGCCCTGAGCCCTTAGGGGGGACTTTAAGTCATCTTTTGTTTTTGTCCGTAATTATTTTCAAAGTATATGCCATGAGAAGCAGAGGCCGTCTTACAATGGAGAAATAAGCAGTCTGTGTAATTGTATGTAATCAGCCTCTCTTCAGTTAGCAACAGTGAGTCCTGCAGTGAGGCTCTCCCATACGGAAACTCTGGGTTGAGTTTCCAGTAAAGCTGTGTTTGACCAGAAGTTCCTGTACCACAATTAAACCTGCCCTAAATTGATTTGCTTCACTTCAGCTTACAATGGAGCTGGCAAAAATAAGGACTTCCTCTGAATGCAGATAGATGCATAGGTATAAAAATAAACTGGGAGGTTCTGCTCGAGGAGATCAGTGTGAGAGTAAGTTCAGGCTTTTCCCCATGGGCTGCTCTGGAGAATGCCTGAAGATGATGCACAGGCTCAGCCCTGCATCCATGTTCTTGGTTGCTTTATGAGCTTGGGTTCCAGTCCTGGGCTGAGCTCATCCTCCAGCTGTAACACCCACCTGGAGAGGTCTAGAAATGCTGCACATACTGGGATAGATAGAAGAGAAATCACTATTCCACTCTATGATCAAGACTTAAACCAGAAGCAGTCATGTTCTGCATGTGCTGGGACATTTGAACCCCATGCGTGGGCTTTTATACTTCATTAAAAGTCCATAGAAGGCCAAATCCCACACAAGGCATTAGCACAGGATGATGGTGGCAAACAAAACAGGAACAGGCCTCAAAATGGTCCATGTTTCAGTTTGGTTTCCCTGTGAAAAAGCCCTTGTGCAAGCAAACAAGCAAGTCCCACGGTTGTTGCTGATCCATTTTCCGAGCTCCATCACAACTCTAAGTGTGTTAAGATAGATCATGAGTTGTCTCAAATAAAGCTATGCTGTGGGACCAGTGAGAAGGTCTCCTGTAACCTCCCTGGGTTTTCATTCACTGCTGAAGTCCTGCTGAGCTCTTTGGAAAGGTTTGATCTGGTTGTGTCTATGCCCAGCTCATTGAAGTCCTCACCGTACAACTCAGTTATCTCACCTGATTTGTGTCCTAAAGAATACTGATGAGCAGTAATATTCTGTACGAGACACGGTGCCTTGTAGCAGCCCTGTGTAGCAATCACAGCATCTTCTCTGAGGATAGAACCCATTCCTCATCTCAGCAGGGTTCACAGTGACGTTAGCATGGGGTAAGGAGGCAGATAACCAACTCCCTCCAACTGGTGAGCTTGTCCAGGCCTCCTTTTCCTGTTCACCTCCTGCCCCCATCACTTTCCTGGATTTTGTCCCTGTTGGTGCCAGCATCTCTTGCTGCAGCTCTGGCTTTGCCATCATCTGGAACCGTCGCTTCACCTGTGCATCAGCAGCAGTGTGTTTGCAGTTCTGGGAAGGCTCATGGTGGCTTGGCTGAATTCAGCTGTATAAATATTCCTCTTGGGCTCTGCAAGTTGATGGCTGTTATTGTAGGAAAGGCAAAGTCTTCCTGGAAATGCAAAATGGCCCTGACACAGCCCCAGATGCTGTGGTTAGCAGGAATAGAAGTGGGAAAGAGTTTGATCCGAGAGTAATGGTGGAGCAAAGCAAAGATTTTCTAATGTGGGTGTTTCGAGTTAGTGACTAAGCTCCACATTTAGATACTAAATAAGTGGCCTCATTTCTAAAGAGTTGGAGGCTTCCTGGACATGGATTCGGGTGCTCCAGCGTCAGGAGCCTGGATGGAGTGTAGCCTTCCGTTTGTATTGGGAGGTTTTCAGTGCTTCTGGTATTAATGCAGGTGGAGCTGTGCAGTCGCTGGACTTAGAAAGTACAACCCTTCAGCCACATCCAAAACCTGGTCCCAGAAAAAGCCTCTGTGCCAAATGCCTCCGTGGTAACACGCATTGATCTGGACCAGGCAGAAACACAGAGCAGAGCGGTCACGCAGGTGGTGGCCCAGTGCTAAGGTTACAGCATTAGGTTTCCTTTTCCTCTGTGCCTTTCCTCCTCAGTGCTTGGCAGCTCGTCTCTTAGCAGCTGCCTCTTGGCTGAGTGGATGTTCCTGAAGAGTGCAGCAGAAAAGGTACAAGCACATGAACTTGGAAATCCCCTGCCCATTATCAGGATGGTGTAAACGTGACTGTCCCTGAGCAGACCTCTTCCAGCCCAGTTTTCATGTTGTTCTGCAGGCACACAAAGCACAGCCTTGCCTGCTGATGCCAAATGGGAAGAGAAACCTGTGCTGTGCAGATGCATTGGGTTTAGCAGCAGAGGGACTAACAGCAGCATCACCTAAGTGTTTGCTCGCAGATCAGGAGAAAGCCAGGGCAAGGGGTACATAGTCCCACATGCAGGCAGGCAGGATGGGCAGCCCCAATACTGCCAGGTCTTTATGATCAAAAAGCTATTTGCTATGAAAAGAACTGCAAAGAAAAGTAGGGATAGATACTCAAGGCAGGATAGGCCTTGATGTATTAGGCTATTATATATATAGGATATTATAGGCTATTGATATCCCTAAAGGGATAGATAATCAAGGCCCATGGTGGATATAACCCTTTTGTGTCTTTCTGTGACTTGTGGGTATTGAAGATCAGCTCTTAGAGTAGCACAGAAGAAGTCATGATGTGTTACCTGCTTTCTAAAGCAAGACCAGATGCAGTAGCTCTCAAAAGCAAGAGTCATCCAAAATCAGAGGTTGACAGTTAGAGGGGATGGAGGAGCACACGAGATGATGTTTCTGTTGTATTTCAGTGTGTTACAAGTGCCTTTGAGTTCTGAGAGGAAGAACTTGGGTTTGTGAACTGTGGGAGCAGCAGACAGAGGCACTGTGCCTATGCTGCTGAGGTTCTGTGCATGTCCCTTTTGTCCTTGTAGAGGCTGGTTGTTTGCTTGGAAGAGTCAATTTACATCCACAACATTAAGGACATGAAGCTTCTGAAGACTATTCTGGATACACCCCCAAATACAACAGGTAAGCATGGGAGAACTGTGTGAAAGGGGTTGCACAGCTCTGCAGAAGCTTTGTAGAGCCACAACGCTTATGTTAGGATTTAAACCAGCCTTTGCCTTGTGTATCCTAATTTAGCACTGGGGAGCCAGAAATGCATGCAGGCAGTGAGGTGGGCTTGGGAGAGGGGAACAGAGGAGTTTGTTCTGTCCTGAGCAAACCCCTGCTCTCTCCTGAGCACCAAATGCAGCACAGCAGAGCAGAAGTGGTCTTGGTTTGACTTTACCTCCCAGGTTTGCTCCCTTCCTGTCCTCATGTGAGATGTCCATGCACTCACAGCTTCCCACAGTGTGCCTTTATTTTCAGTCACAAGCAGGAAACTAAGGAAACCAGGACCACAAGTTTCCCATCACATACAGGACAACTCGAAATTCTCCCCCTGGAGCTCCCTGCCCTTCCTTCACTGTGTCCTGCGTCAGCATCCCACGGTGTTCCCACTATCCGGCCCTGCTTTCCCACCCTGCCGGAGTGAGTCAGCTCTGCAGCATCACACTGTGTTGCAGAGCTCCACGCTCCCTGCAGACCTGTGGTTAACCCAGGTTCTCCTTTGGCTATGGACATGCACTGCTCCACTATGGTAGAAAGCTCCTGTGGTTACTTACAGGCTGTGGGGTCAGCTCCCCAAGTGATGAGAGCTGTGAAGAGAGGCAGAACACTCTTTAATTCCCTGCCAGGGAGCCCTCAGAGCTTGGGCTGCCACCTGATATCATAGAATCATAGAATCATGGAATGGTTTGGGTTGGAAAGCACCTTAAGATCATCCAGTTCCAACCCCTTGCCATAAGCAGGGACATCTCACCTTAGACCATGTCACCCAAGGCTCTGTCCAGCCCAGCCTTGAACACTGCCAGGGATGGGGCATGTATCCCATATACACTACAGACACACGGGGCAGGGCAGGTGGCTGCCGAACACATTCTCTGCGTGCAGCGTAGGGTGAATCCGGCTTTCCTGCTTGTGGCTCGTGGGAGAGGAGCTATTTTTAGCCATGGAGAGGGAATGTTGGCCGAGCGCCTGCGGCAGTGCTGTGATATCCCGGCCGGTCGCAGGCTGCAGCATCATTTCACGGGTGGTTGATGGGGAAGCTGCTGATGTGATGCTCACGCCTGGCTGCTGGGCTTTCAAGGGGCGCTCTTGTGATGGCTCCCCTGACCTACTTCAGGCCTCAGCAGATGGTTTTCCATGTGGATTAAACACACTGAACACTGCAAATATAATTAGAGCTGAAAACCTTCCCGGGGAAGCCCAGCCTGGCAGGGAGGGCAGGGGTCCCTGGGCCTCAAGTGGGGATGAATGATCAGGTCATGGTTTCAGAGCAATAGCAATCAACTCACTGGGCAGGACGAGGGATCACAGGGCTTCATATAGGCTCAATTGTTTAAAACCCTTTTACTGCAGCATCTGTCACTGAAATGAGCTGAGTGACAAGTGCAGTGTGTGCTCCCTCTGTCCCTGGATCCACTGCTTTGGTCCCAAGCCTGACCCCAGGGATGGCGTGTCCAGGAGGCTGAAGCAGCCCAACCTCACTACTCCTTGTACAACCTTTTTTGGAGTGAGGATTTGTGCTGGGGGTGTAGGAGCACACACCAAGCATGCCAAACCCCCCCCAAAGCATGCACCCTGGGCACGGCAGTGCCAGCACAGGGAGGACCAGGGCTTGCTGCACACCCACCAACCTGTCATAGTGAGATCTAAGGCTGTTCATGGCCAGGATCTGGCTCCTGGTCCCGCCTCCTCCAAGCAGGAGAGGAAGATGCCCATAGTACTGAGCCTGTTGTTTTCCAAGTGTGCTTGAGCATGTTGCTTCACATGTGGCTTGTGATAGGGGCAGGATTTACACTGAGGAGGTCACAGTGCTCATGGTGACACGTGTGCCATGACTGCAGCTTTGGAAACCACCTCATGTGGCTCCCCACAAAGCCCAGGATGCGGCTGGACCTGTCTGGGGGCAAGGCAAGGCTTCTCTGAGAGGGTCCCTTGTTTCCTTCCTTGAGGAGGTCATGTGGCAGTCCCAGAGGTGCCATCCAGAGCAGCACCAGTCTGCCTCCTCCCTCCTGAGCATGGCTCTGCACCCTCCAATCCTTGTCAGGGCTTTGAGAGAAGAGGAGCATCTTCAAAGGCTGCCGTGTCCTTTGTGCTCCTCGTGCTTTGTGTCTCCTGAGGTCAGCCCAGTACACTCACATCTGTGTTTTCCCCTGGCCTGGTTTCCCGTCGGCCTCTCCCAATGGGTGACTCAGAGCAGCCGCTCAGAGCCTGCTTTGTTCAGCCTGAGCATTCTCTAGATCCAGTGCTTAGAGAAAGGGCTCTGCTGATGCCTCCGGGCTGCCTGGGCCAGGGAAACACCATCCTGAACAGATGGGATGCTCATCACGAGCAAAGTCTCTGATCTGTCTTTGCCTTCCTCCCCTCCCTCTTTGGTGCCTTTGCACTTTGCTGCTGAACCTCTTCTCCCCTGCGCACGCTGTGGCTGGCATGATGTAAAAGCCTCTGACTGATAGGGAGTGGATCCTGGGGCCCAGGGGCCCATCCTGCAGCTCCGTTGCGGTCTCTTTGTTTAGTTACAAACAATGACCTAAAATGAGAGCTTCAGACTGTCCTTCCCCACCGCTGGGCCGGGGCCAGGGCTGTGTCCTGACATGACGGGTTGCGTGGTCTATGTGTGAGTCCGTGCAGCATTCGGGTGTCCTGCTTTGAGGAATGTGGCAGCAGCCCCAGCAGCCTTTAACCCCACAGCTTCCTCCGCACGTGGGATGAGATGAGGGTCAGGAAGGTCAGGTCATGCTGAAGCCTTGAGTGGGATTTGGGAGGCCTGGGAGCACGCGGATGTGGTGCAGGAAGCAGGGGAGACTCGCTTCTGTATGTGACAAGAGTCATGGGGATGGGTCCTCAGCCAGCGGCACAAACGGGAGGCAGGAAGAGATGCTCTTTTCCAAGGTCACCTGGGGGACAGGCGGATGGATGTGCTCGCACACAGAGCCATCCATCCCTCCCTGTCCCATCCTGCAGTTCCTGCTCACTTTTGTTTGGGAACCTTTATGCTCATGTTGGCATAAACCCAGATGGCTGTTACAGGGAAGAACTCCCCCTGTGCTTAAAATTCAGCTACGTTCAAGCTCCTCGTCAGCCGGAAACTCCCCGCACAACCGTGGCATTTGTTTGGTGTCTCTGCTTCCCTTTTCCGTTCAGAGAAAAAGGAAACGGTCCCAGAGCCACTTCTTTGCATGCCAGGCTTCATGTGCCAACCTTCATACCAGGGCTGTGTCTGTGCTGTGTTGCTCGTCTGACCCGGCACATACACCCTGTGCACATCTGGAGCTGCCCAGATGTGCCTAGGTAGTTGCCCTGTTAGCTCTGCACCCTTGCTGTGTTTCATGCACCTATTCCTGCCTTCTCAAAGGAGATAGTGAAAGGGGAGAAGCCCAAAAGCAGGCTTCAGAGCAGGAGGTTTTGGGGAGGAGGGAGCCGTACTGTCCCGTGCCAGCAGGTGTCCCCACGGCCGAGGCATTGCCAGCACCCTTGCGCCCAGTGCCAGACACCGTCCCAAAACGAGACAGAGCCTGAGCCCCCTGCAGGGTCCATGGCCACGTTTCTGCTTTCCCAAAGAAGCTGAGCTGTGTCCCTCTCACCGTACCAGGTCTGTGTGCTCTCTCCATCAACCACGCCAACTCCTACTTGGCTTACCCTGGCAGCGCGACCAGCGGAGAGATCGCGCTTTACGACGGAAATAGTTTGGTAAGTGCGAAGCTCGCCCTTATGGATACGGGCTGAAAACAAACAGAACCACAGCAAAGCCAACGGGGCCTTTGGGAAGGATGAATAAATACACTGCGCCAAGCTAGACTGCAAGGGAATTGCCCAGGGAGGCACATTCCCCTTGCTTGGATGCCGTGCGAAGCAAACAGCCTCTCTGAGCTCAAGACATCCATCTCCCACTATGGGAAACATGACCCATTAGCCTGCAGCCTGAAGCTGCTGCCAGGCTGACACGGGGGCTCCTATGAGGGGTTCCTATAGGAAGCATATCCCACAGAGGGGATGTGACCAGGGTAGCTCAGGGAGGTTGGAGCTGCTCCAGGCACAGCCATGGGCTGGAAGGGATGCCAGGCCCGAAGTCATGGGGAGGGCAAGGTATCCACAGCCCCTTCAGGAAGCCTGTCCTTGGCTGGAAGCAGGGTCATGATTATCTGATGTTTAAGCCAGGGCTTTGGATTACATAAGGCTGTGGCTCTGTACGTGCAGCGGGAGCTGAGGATCTGCAGCAGGGGAGGAGCAGAGCACAAGGGGAAAACACGCTGCTGCCGTGAGAGGTACTAGCGAGGGCCTGGGCTCCCTGCAGGCACCAGGGTGGTGTCGCTGCAGCAGGATCTGCTGTACAGCAGAGGGAATTGCAGGGAAGGAGGCTCTGCCTCTGCACAAAGACATTGCCAGGCTTTGGGCAGGGCTCAGTTGTGATCCTACAGCCTGGAGAGATGGGGAGCAGAGACCTCTGCCCTTGAAGTGAGCTTTCTGTGGCCATGCTAGGTGGGGAGTGAGCTCAAGGTAGAGCAGAGATAGGAAATGCTGAGGACAATGAAGGGATACCATAAGCACAGCATGATCCCATGAATCCATGTCGGCAGGCCTGGATAGGGTGCGAGGCAGGGAACGCCCTTACACAGTCCAAGGAGCAACGCGTCTCTTTGCACTCACATTACCTTCTGCCCTACAGAAAACAGCCTGCACCATTCCTGCCCATGACGGGCCTCTGGCTGCTCTCGCCTTCAACTCCACTGGCTCAAAGCTTGCAAGTGCCTCCGAGAAAGTGAGTGAGCACCCTCCCTATGAGCCCTGTGAGCCTGTGTGCTCTGCCCGTGTCTGGCAGCAGGGTCCCAGCCGTCCATCCTGCAGCATGGAGAGCAGGACCTCTGAGCTGCCTGTCCTTAAACACGGCCAGCACAGGAGAGGCACTAAAAGGACTCTGACTTGTACGAGTCTGGTGTATCAGGTTCAGGTTGACCCTGACCCTTTGCACATCCTGAGTTCCCTGGGTGTGTCGAGGAAAGGGCTCCTGCTGTTTGCCCTGCTCCTGCATGATCTCTCCCTTTGCATGTTTTGCAGGGCACAGTCATTCGGGTGTTTTCCATTCCTGGGGGGCAGAAGCTCTATGAATTCCGGCGAGGGATGAAAAGGTCAGTTCATTCTTCTGTCAATGATGAGTACACAGAGGGCTCCCGGAGCAGAAACGTAAACAGAAGGACAGGGCAACGTCAGATCCCGGTGGCTTTGGCATCTGTTGCAGCAGGAAAACAAGAGTGAATGTATCAGTTAGAAATGCCATTGTGCCATACCCAGCCGCCTCTGGCAAGTTGAGTGGTTCAGTTCAGTGTGTCGCAGAAGAGGGCCACTGCAGAGAACAGAGGTAGATTCAGTCCGTTCACTCTGTCCTTGCTTCTTACTTGAAATAATGAAGTCCCCAAAGTTATCAGCCCAACTCTTACTCTCTCAAAGGAAAGGCTTTGAAGCTGCTAAGTCATTGTGCAGAGCCCAAGTCTCAGTGGTGGGAATGGGCCTTCTGCAGCCTCCCTCAGATATTTTCAGTAGATCCATTCCCAGTCCATTTCCTCTTCCCATCCCAGACCTGCCTATAGTTTTACAGCCACTTCTGCAAATACCTAAGCTGCCGTGTCTGAAACACCCTGACGCTGCTGAACCTGCTCAGGAGATGCTGTATGTAGCCCATTATCCAGCGCTTTGGATATCTTCCCTGGCCTTTGCAGTACCAGAAGCTTGAGCCGCTGTAGCAAGGCTGGCACAGATGTTCACTCCACAGACAGCTGTGAGCAGGGACATTTCCACCTCTCTGGCTGTTTATCACAAGCTCAAAGCTAATGCCAGCTCTGCTGAGCAAAGGGAGTAGGGAGATGCTTGTCAGTCAGCCCACAGGCAGGCAGGGTGCTCTTCACTGTGTATGGGTCTTCTTCCTCCCCATCCTGTTCTCTGTGAGCAAAACAGAGCAGTTCCCCTTGGATGGTATGCCGTGAAGTGACGAGTCCTGTCTTTGCTTGGCCCCAGGTATGTGAACATCAGCTCTCTGGTGTTCAGCATGGATTCCCAGTTCCTCTGTGCTTCCAGCAACACGGAGACCGTGCACATCTTTAAACTGGAGCATCTCACTGACAGGTAAGGGGGTTAGCCTGGCTTAACCTGCCTGCCCGGGGGTGTCTCTGCTGCAAAGGTCTATCTTTACAGAGCTCCATTTCCTCACCACATATTCTTCCATGCGCAGTACCAGCTGCCAACTCTGGCTTTGTGTTCTGAGGGATTCACTCCTTGGAAAAGCTACACACTGCATCCCTGCTGTCAGCCTCTCCAGGCCCACTCTGGATTTATTACTGCCCTTTTCCCCCTGCCCTCTTCCTGTGCATCCCCCAGGCTGGCGCACAGTGTGTGCAGGTGCTCCACAGAAAGGCATCATGTGTCCCAGATCGGGATCATTTTGCATGTTCTGATCCGGTTTGTCACGCTGATTGTGGTAACCCCACTGATGCTGCTTTGTGACCCCCTCAGCCGGCCAGAAGAGCCTCCAACCTGGAGTGGTTACATGGGAAAGATGTTCCAGGCTGCCACCAACTACCTCCCTGCTCAGGTATCGGGCATGATGAACCAGGATCGAGCCTTCGCCACTGTCCGCCTCAACGTCTCCGGACAGAGGAACATCTGTGCCCTCTCCACGTATGTACTGACATCTGCATCCCTCTGCCTGTGAGCAAACACAGCTATCTCTGTAGAACACCACCAGGGTGGCCCTTATCCTGCACCCTGCCTGCAGAGCACACAGCGAGGAGGGGTGTGTACGTATGTGTGAGTGCAGATGTGTTTGGACTCGTGCTTTCCTCATTAGGATTCAGAAGCTGCCTCGACTGCTGGTGACTACGTCAGATGGACATCTGTGTATCTATAACCTGGACCCACAAGATGGAGGGGAGTGTGTCTTAATTAAGAAGCACAGGTAACTATCTATACCTCCCAACACATCTGATACAAAGGCTGATCTTTTAACAAATCAAGGGAGATTCCACCAGAAATCACAAAATGGAGCTGTAGGAAATAAGAACATTAGAACTTTGTGATTTTAGCTGCCTGATCTAAGAGAGGTGGATGGGAACCATGTCAGCAGGCAGATTTCTTCTGCTTCTTGCAGAAGAAATCAGAGCCATCTCACATCCCTAGGCAGCTGTGGGACATCTCGGCTTGGACAGCAGAGGTGGGCAGCCAGTGCCTTAGGAAATGCCTCCAGCAGCAGAGCGCTGACCACTATGGTGGTACAAGAGCAGAGCACCTTGTCCTACCCTGACTTTGGGGGTAGGATGGTGTGGAGTGAAACTGGGAGCTTCCGTAAAGGAAAACCCATAGAGATGCACACTGCAGGCACGCAGTGCCAGAGCAGAGCCTTCCCTGTGCTGCTCAGTTTGGATGCAAATCCCGTTAAACATGTAACCCCACACACACACATCTGGGCTGCTTGGCTCCAGATGTGAAGCCTTTGGAGTGGGCTGGGATGGAACATGTGCTGTGAGCCGGGAGGTGGCTGACAGCCAGGAAAATGCCAGCAGCTTTTGGGAAAGCCACAAAACAAAAGCACTTCAAAGCTGCGCTGTCCAGCGCGCTCCGGCCGCCCTCAACACCCCTGACGCCCATCCCAGAGTGGCCCAACGGAGCTGGCGAGCCAGCTTTGTCATGTGGGTTCCTCTGAGCATCAGAGGACTGAAAAGGGCCCTTGGGTCATGAGTTACGTTACATCATACTATATCTCTGCTCAAACGCCGTCCTAAACTAGCCAGGGCTGCTTTTCCCATCTAGTCCGCTCCTGTTGGAAGCCTTTCGGAGCCCCCTCTGTGATTAGAAATACTGTTTGCCTTTGTAACCTAAAGCTTTTGTGGTCAATCTGTTCCCTTCTGTTCTCCTGCCAGCATTGTCCTCTAGCTGAAGTAGTGCTTTCCCTATCTTCTGCTTCCCCTCTGCTTTACTTGTAGACACAATGCTCTCCTCCTCTGCAGTACTGTTAGAGCTGCAGGCAGTGCCTCAGTGCAGTGATGCAAATGGGTGATGTGCTTCAGGGAGATGTGGGTGCATGTGATTGTCTTAGCCAGTGCTGGAGGAGGAGGGGTTTGGATCAGAACTAACTCTTCTCCCCTCTCTTCCTCCTTTACAGTCTTCTTGCCTCAGGAAAGATGGAGGAGAACAAAGAAAACGACCTTCAGCCTCCGTTACCTCAATCTTATGCAGCAACTGTAGCCAGACAAAGTACAGTGCCTTCAACTTCGACCATGCCAGGTAAGCATCGCGCCTGCCCTTCCTCAGGCAGAAACAAAAAGCCACCTAGGGCAAAGTGGAAGTCTCCCAACCTTCAAGGGTTCAACTGGAAACACCACTTGTGCAATGCATAGTGGGGCAGCAGCACTCTGTGGAGCTCACGAGGTTCATCCCCTGCCCCAAAACCAGGCCAGGCATTTTCTGCTCTGCTTCCCAGGACCCCTTGCCAGTGCTTCTGCTCCTTGTGCAGAGCTGGACCACAAACAGGCCCGCCAGCAGAGCAGTAACCACATCCGAGCTTCACAGTTTGTCAGCAGCAGCTGCTGCCAGGCTGGTTTCCAGGAGCTGGAATTGTGGCTGGAGAAGTCAGATCTCACTGGTTTTGTTCATCATTCCCGAACCTGTTAACATCTTACCCTAATGAACCTCACAGTAAATGGTTGCAGAAGACAGGGCCACTATCTCATTACATTCCCAAGTCTAAAGGTCCACACAATGATGTGGATCTGACTCTGAAATTGGTGCTCACATTCATGGTGGAGGAGGAAAGCTGCTGCACCAGGAGCTGGCCATGTAGTCCACTCCCTAATCTGTAGTGTTGATGGAGATACCTTCTGCAGTCCCCCAGAGCGCTGCCAGAAAAACAGAGGAAGCAGCTCTGCGCTAAGAATGTGATAACACAGTATCTCTGCTGTTTGTTTCCAGCCTCCTTCCATCCATCCATCCATCCATCCATCCATCCATCCCTAACCTTTTGTATTTCTACTTGCACAGGTTATTCGGAGGATGGTGGTGCCCTGCGAGGAGAGGTTATCCCAGAGCATGAGTTTGCGACTGGACCAGTGTGTCTTGATGACGAAAATGAGTTTCCTCCTGTGAGCATTCGGAACCCCTAAAACTGCAATTCATGCTGAGAAGAAAGTATTAACTTCTTACAGGAGAGATACCATTGTCCCTACCTTGTCCCAGCTCACTGTGAAGCCTAAAATAACTAAGTTATAGGGACAGTGCCAGGAAAATAACATTTCATTAATGGCAGGTGGAGATGGGGCAGAGATGATCAAACTCAATAACTAGAGATGGATCTGAACAAGCTCATTGAATGAAGTGCAGATGCAGAATGAGGTTCGGATGCAGATCTAACCTTTGTGCCTTGTGCAGATTTCCAGTATTAGCAGCAGTAGCTTTCGTTTGAGCAATACCATCCTTTAGAAATAAAACCTGATACTCCCTGTTGCATTTACAGTCAGTTGGGTTAGTTTATGGAATGCAACTGGAACATACCTGAACCTCACCAGTCCTTGCGTGTCTGAGCTAACTGAAAAGGAAACTCCTTTTCCAAGGACAAAGATGAAAGGCATTAACAGAGTTTTAAACCCGTTTATGATTTTTATGTGGCACTTTCTTAGTTACTATTTAGAGCAGATACTGGCTGTTTAAAATCTAACTTGAGCCTGGCAGTGTCTTTCCAGCTCCTTTTCCTTGTTAAGTACTGAACCCCTAAATAGGCAGTTGTTGTCACCTTGCTATGATGTGGTTGTAATCAGTGCTGTCTTCATACTAGTAACGCATTAATACAGCAGAATATTGTAATGGATTTCAGGTTGCAGACTTGGCCGTTTTGAATCCCTTTTACTCTGTTTTTACATATCCTGCTGGGGAGTTTTGCCTGAAGAGGAGGAGGTAAAAACTTTACCAGGATCCCAGGATTTGTTCCATAGGCTGAGGCTGACCTCTGGGAGGCACTTTGCTGTTAACTGATGCAAAGTGTTACTTAGATAAAAAGTGACTAGCTCATGACTCCCTTTGAAACAACACGACCTAAATCCAACTCAATTTGATTAACCTTAGACCAAGTCTCTTTTATCACCTGTAACATAACGTGCTGCAAACTGAGAACAGGAGTTTTCCAGCTGTCCAACTCCATTACCCAAGAAGGGTATTTAAAATGTCTCCCTTCTTGTTCCTTCTTCCTCCTTGTTTCCTCCTTGTCTCTTCCTTGTTGTGCAGGAGAGGGCGGTGGCCCAGGCCCCTGGAAGGAGCAGCAGGGCCAGAGAGAAATCCTTTGCTTCCTTCTGATAAACCTGCTCTTGACCATGTGGTTTAGGGACACGCAAATGCCAGCAAGCAGGAGTCACGCTGCTCCTGAATGAGCTTCCCTGCTGGGATTAAGCTGTGTAAAAGCAGCCCCAAACCCCTGCTGTACAACAGCAGGTACTTTATCAATGAACTCTGATCTCTCAGAGCCCCCGTGCTGTAATGAACCCGAGCGAGCAGCTCAGATCTGCAGTGCTGGGGAGGAGATGGTGTGGGAGGGAAGGCTCTTTCCAGAAATACTCCCTGATCTGGTGACTGAGCAGTTGGAGCTTCCCGATGGAGCCTCTGCAGCCGGGACTTGGGCTTTGCCCTCTCTTGCTGACGGTAACTTCTCTTGCCTTGGTTTAGCAGGCGGAGCGGCGCGGGCTCCCGCTGCTCTGGTGCGCACGGGTTGGTGGTCAGGATGTTTTGATGCTCTAAATTTCACTGAACTTTGCTGTTTTCTCAGTGCTGTTTGGGCTCAATGACGCGTTCCAGGGGGGTTTCAGGCATCGGTCACTCCAGTGTGGAGAAGGAGGGAGAGAAAACCTGACCTTATCCAACAAAAATGTTTTGAGAGCGTTCTGCTTTGCGGAAACATGGGAAGGGTTTTGTTTGTTTTCCAGCGTGCAACAAAAAAGACATTTAAAAACCTCAAAACTTGTGACAAAATGGAATATTCACCCGCAGCCCACGCCACGGGGATGGCTTTGAACTAAAGACAGGCTTCTGGAGGCGCAGCAGCGCTCAGACCCAGCAGCTCCTCTCCATTTTGAAACCTCTTGCCTTCCCTTGACCTCAAATGAGACTTCAGAGGCTCAGCTGTTAACAGTGAGGAAAAGCAGCTTCAGTCTAACATCAGATCTCTTGCTGGTTGTCAGAAACGGCCTCTTCATTAAACAAGATCAGAGGAGAGATGAGAAGGCCAAGGAGGGCTCATAAAAGGTGGCCTCAACAAGAGCGAATGCGGATGTTGCTACTGCTGGCACCAGGACTGCTGAGGGATCCTGCAGCAGGAGGTTGAACACGTTCAGCTTGTCTCTTGCTTGCATTGATGGGGTGGATTAAGCACTTTGAGGCCCACTGTTGGTCTTATGTAGAAAGGACTCGGATGTCACTGAGCAGGACAAGCAGGTTGAGGCCTCAGATGAGAAGGTGCCATGCTTGAGACCTGTGTGGTCTTTATGGGATGGGAGGAGCAAACCCAGCTCTGGCTGTTTCCTGGTTACCTGCCCGAGCAGCTCCCACTTCCCTGTGGGTTGATCAGTGTTGGTGAGGTTTCCAGTGGTGGTGGGAGCTGTTGTTGTGTGCCTTGGGCCAGGCAGGGCAGGACTTGGGAAGCCACCACAGTGGCTGTCCCCACCAAGGCATGCTCAGAGCAGTGTTGGGGTAGTGCTGTGAGGTTTGACAAAAGAAATCCTGCAGGACTCTGCACGCAGCATGGACCCGAGGAATGGAAGCAGGGAATCTTCTTAAAGCTTCTGGGATGGAGTAGGAAAGGTGGTTTCTCCCAGCAGAATGCTCAGTGCTTTTCCAGGCATACGTGATACATCCTGCGCTTGGCTGCACGCTGAAGCTCGTCACCTTGGGGACCAGAGGTGATGCGAAGGCTTCATCAGGAGAACCATTTCATTAAGTCAGGCTGGATTGCACTCAGCAGGCAGCTCTTCAAAGACAGCTTCCCCTCGCTGATACACAGC
>WYDI02026060.1:0-26961 GCA_009867235.2 Psittacus erithacus
AGGCTCCCCCGGTGGCTGTCGGCGCTCTGAGCTGAGGCTCCTGGGCGCTGAGCTTCCCCCCGCTCAGGTGTTGAAGGCGGCCTCTCTCGAGCTACTCACCTCTAAAAATGAACGTGTAAGCCGGTATACAGAGCATGTTTCAGCTGTGTAGCTTTACCACCCTACTGTCTATTCTCAGATGTTGACAGCTTTATCTAGTTCTAACCATTTAGAAAAGGATCAGAAGAATAATATCTTCCAGGGGAGCAAGCATTCCACAGTCAAGTACCCGTGGCCTCTCTCTCTCTACAGCCAAAATTTCTTAAGAGTTACAAGACTGGCTTTGTTTGGAGGCTGTTTGTTCTCTTTTGCTTTGCTGAAAATGTCAGCTTAGTGGGGCTGCCCAGAGGACCACTTCTCAGGGGACACTAGACTTGCATTGCTGCCCTGTGGAAGTTGGTCAGAATAGTCAGTTTAGGCAAAATGCATCTTATAAGGAGATGAATTTTATGAAGGAAGTTCTTCTGTTTTCTAAATGACCGAATTCAAATTTAGTGACTTTTACTGAACTGTTAAGTAAAAGATAGTGGCTCTCTCACCTGTGCTGTGACAATGCAAGGAGACCCATGTTCAAATTTCCAGGCAACTTTTCCATAACATTCTTGAAAAGCAGGTTTGAAAGACAGATGCAGTGTTGTTTATTTACCTTTACAGGCACCACCAAGTTAATATTTATCCAAATGATCTTGCAGCTGCTCTCCAGTTAGGATGCTCTGTGAGTTTCCAGAGTAGATTGTTCCAGCTCCCAAAAAATTAACTAACACCTCTGTATCTGTCTCTTACTATGTATTTGGTCTTTTTTAGTGCCAAGGATTGTGTTTCTGCAACCTTTCATCAACTAATCTGAAAGCTTCATTATATAACATTCCCATTGCAATAGCCTCTTAAAAAGCCATGCTTATAAAATTCCTGGAGGGGTGCTTTTTTGTTTCTTTGGTTGGGTTTTTGTTCAATGATTGATTTAATGACTGAGCTTTGTATTTGTCTCTTAGTTTTCTACTGCTTTCAGTCCTCCATTTTCCAAGATTCACAAGCCCTTAATGTTCGTTCAGCCCACATTTCCTTCCAGCTTCCCATTCTTCAGAGGTTTTTTTTTCCCTCAGGACAGAAGCAGATCTAAGCATCTCCATCACTGATATCTTCCCATCTCTGAAACAATGGGCATTTGGATATTTGCTAAGAACTTGGTGGGTTGCATGATCTGCTTTAATGTTTATGGAAAATAGATTGAAATGGTTAAAATATTTTAAAATTAAGAGGTAGAGCTAATGTGTTGCTGTTGTTTGTTGGAAGCATTTGTATTTGCCTCTAGATTTGTCGATTTGTATCTAGTTCCCAGATATTTACCATAATGCAATAAAGCCTCCATGACCTAATTTACTGACACAGTGTTTTGAAAGCAACTGGTAAAAATAATATCGTTAAAGTGATTTTTAACATTTGTTCTAATACTAGTGATCTCATTCATATTTTCTGTTTGTTAGGAATGGTATTAATTTGTTACTGCTTTACTCAAAAGGCAGGTAAGAAGTACTAAATTCCACAGCATGTCAGTTTTCTGAATAAGAGAGAACACGTTAATACAGGTGTGTAAGATGCCTTGTACGACAACAGAATTTTTGGGATGTTCTTTCCTGAAAATACTTCAGTAATTTAGCTTCCTGATACATGAACCTTATTTTAATCTTTTCTACTATAATACTACTTTGTTTTTCTTTAAAAAAACACATTATTTTGTTTCTGGAGAGTTAATAAAATATTGCAGGATGTGCCATATGCTTGCAATCACTGAATATACAACTAAGGAAATTTAAATACCTTGAAATGTCTGGTACCCCATAAGTTTCCCTCCCACCCCAAGCATCATACAGTTTCATCAAGGAGCTCAAGTTACAGAGCTCTTTGAAAGGTACATATAATTTAAACAATTCTGATTACCCTGACAGTATCAAGAAATGGTTTTGCAAAGTCTGCAGTTGCTTAGGGAAAAGTCAACACTTTTGTCTCACGGGAGGAGATTGTTTAGGAGTAAGCATCAAAAAAAAAACAAAAAACAAAAAACCCCAAACAAAATGAGAAATAAAATACTGAAGGAATCTTATAAAACATACATTAAACTCACCAGGCTAAACAAAGGCAAGGTTTGAGTTTGGCCTGTTATACATCACTTATTCATTACTGAATAAACAGAGCCTAAGCAACTGTCAGAAATACACTTGGTCAAATTTTGTGTACATTACTTAGCTTAGAATTACTTAACCTAGAATTACTTAGTAATTCTAGGAGAAACAAAGGAATTATTTGTCTCCTTTAACTCCTTTATACACAGAAGCTAACATAAATGAAGTGAATAAAAACCAGCCCAATGTCATACAATTGGTGAAGAAGGATCTTTTAGTTCATATCAGGAAATATTTGTAGAAATAGAATGGAGGTGAAGCATTTCACATTAGTAATAGAGGATTTGCCACATATTTATTTTTTAGCCTGACAAGAGAAGATTTATTAAATATTTTAGCCAATACATGGTCTATTTTATTCAAAAGTCATTTTAGCAAATATCCAGCAAATATGTCACTGCTCAAAAACCAAAAAACAACAATGAACCAGGAGTGGGTAATAATATTAAGAAACAGGTATGCCAAGTGACAGGCACCCTGTCTGGCTGTCTCAGTGTCTTACTTTTTGATGTTCAGCAAACCCTGTTCTTCACAATTATGCAGTGCCGGCTGTCAACTGTCCCTAATCCAAGTGGCAACCTTAATGTAATTAATTTAATTACATTAATGTTTACATTAATGTGTAATTAATGGAAGGTGCCTATTTAATTACAGTGAAGATCTGATTTGCAATACTTGCAGGGAACATTGTAAGTTAAGATGTTCTGGGAGGAATTCTTCTTATTAGGTGCACTGACTTGATGATATCATCAAGCTACGTGATGGAACAAAGGTCCCAGGTGACAGAAACCGGCTTCCTGATCATGTGTGATCAAGTAAGACATCACATTGCTAGGTGTTAGGTTACCTCCACACACACACTTCAATCTTTTTTCCTTCAAAGAGGAAGAAGGGTTTAGGTTTGCAGATAGTGCAGATCCATGTAGCAATATCCATTTTAATTAACTGATTATTATCTATCCTTAATTTCTGTGAAAGACCATTTTTTCCGAAACCATTATTAATATATAATATTTTCTGCTGTTCACAAAGGATTTTACTTAAGAACTTCAGAAATGCAATAAAGGATATTTTGTCCAATTCTCATGTGATTTCATAATTGAGAAATGTGAAATATGAAGAGTTGAAGTAGTAGCTGAAGTGTAAGATTTGCAAGTATTGCCCCTGTCTCTTCCTTGACTACAAGATCATGTTAGAAAACTGTATTCTGAGTATCATTTCTCTCGTGAGTGCCTGCTTAAGAAGGCAGATACATCCATGCCAGCAGGATGTCTGGTGTAAGCCAGACTAGTTTAACTCTTATTCTACATGCTCTGCAATTTTTTTAAGCTTGCCATGTAACATTTCTTCCTCAGAGAATATAGTTTAAAAAAACTAGTTAAAGGGCAACACTATTACAAGTGGACAGATTAATTTCTAGAGCATTTTGTAAGAGTGTTGACATGTTTTGTTTGTGTTTGATGATCACTTATACATGGGAACAATTTTGCTGTGAATCTATACTATGCAGTAGTTAGTGCACAACTACTCACTTATACATGGGAACAATTTTGCTGTGAATCTATACTATGCAGTAGTTAGTGCACAACTACACCTAAAATCAGTGTTGCAAGTATAGATCTCAGCATACAAGGCTCATGCTCATTTGAATGTAATTACTGGATGATTTGTGTCTGCTCAGAGGTACACCACAAACAATTGTTCTTTTCCCTCATTTTACTACGCCAAAATAACAAAAAATAAGACACTGAGGATTCTCAACCCATTGATTTATCTCATTAGGTCTGGGAAAACTATCTACTGGGCATGCAAATGTCAGGATGGAAGAGATGCCAGAAGTAGCATAGGCAACATGCATAGAAACAGTTTTTCTTCTTTATTACTATTATAAGCACATGGGTAGAAGCCTTTAATAGCTGGAGGCAACATCAAGCAGTTTGCATATTTCTGGACTACTGTACTGGTAAACCAAAAGACAGGAAAAAATTCACTGATCTTCTGCCTGGAGGGTTGTGCGATATGCCAGTGCTACTGTTGGTGGAGAAAGAGCAAGAAAGAGAGCACCAGGTCCATATAGAGAGCTAGCAAGAGATAGGGGTTTATATCAGTCAGCTGGTAGAAGGACTCAAGGAGGAGTGTGAGACAAAACACTGCAAACTGAGACAACAGAATCACTATTCCTAAAAATCTGTGCAGCTTGTATAGTTCAAAAGAGCTTTTTTGAAAAGTAATAAAATAGAAGAACAGGCAAGGGCTCAGTCATCCCTTTTACATGCTATTGTTAAATTTCTTACTCTACCACTAAAGCAATTATCACATGTAAGACAGCACTAGTGGAAATTAAGAAGGAATATCTAGTTAGATGAAGTAATGATGTTTAGGAGTAGATAAGCTGTCTCCCTATGTTACTGTTTTACTTTACACTACCCTTACATCAGGTTTTTGATTTATTTCCCTCCAATCAATTTCAAACCTGTCATTTAGATCTGCATAAATATTTTTACAGAAACAAAGTCTGTCTTGCTAATGTCCTGGTTAAATTGCTTATCTGCATAACATACTGTTTCAGACATGTCTTATTAGTAAAATACATGTTTTAATTAGTTGCCTTGTTTCTAAATTTATAAACATGAGTCTATGGGTGCTTTTCCTGCATTCAGTTTTACAGATCTTATTGCCTTGTATGTGCAGAACGGTGGGCATTAACCAATACAGTTCACTTAGTTACAGAGACTCCCAGTTGTCCCAGTGTTGGGGCAGGCTTTTTAGCATCAGCCTTAACTGCCTGTTGTACCCAAGATGATCTGGGGCTGGTGTCAACCCCAATATAATAATAAGGCAACATAATGCAGGTGGACATAAAAGTCTGAAACGCACAGAAGCAGCTAAGATGCAGACCCTGTTCTCACATACCAGGGGGTTCTTCTCACTCTATAATTCTAATTTAACTCACCTCTTTTTATCCTTAATCCAGGGTTGTGGGAACAGAGAGTAAAGCTCCACACACACACATCATCTCCATGTTGTATGCTGGGACAATCCTAATGCAAACCTGATTCTACTGCCCTGTATGAGCAGGTCTCTGAACCATATCAGCATTTTACATGCATTGTAAACTCAGGAAAGAGGAAAAAGAAGTTAATTTAAATTGTGCTGCAGTTTGTGCCAGTGTTGTTAATGTCACCCTGAAAGAACTCCCACCCTTGACACATACTTCTTCAAGTATTTACAGTTTATCTGTGAGACTCAAGATTTTCATTACTCAGAAAGCATTGTTTCTTTACAAATGTATGGAAATCGACACTTTCCCACTTACTTTGTTACTGCAATAGATTTGAACACCAAGGAAGACCAGTATAAAGTCAAACTTAAGATTAGTTTGCCAGCTTGTGCAAAGGGGTAGAACCAGATTAGCAATGCTGAATAAAACAATAAAAGAAAACCCCAAACGTATGCTGTACAATTTGCAATTCAATCTTTTTTCCATGTAATCAAAGGAAAAACTGAAGAGTTACATTACTGGACTAGTATTACACAGGTTACATATCAAACACTGACACAGTGTCTATTCCAAAGCCTGTACAGAAGCTTTACCTAAAACTGATGAACTGCAGCTCAGACAGAACTGATCCAACAGAAAATATAAGCCATGAAATCTAAACAAACAAGCCCCTCCAAAATATACAGTCAACCATAAGACTGCCCAGGGGATAAGTGGAAGCCACCTCAAACAGCTTTAGGTTTTCCTGGCAGTTATTATATACTAGCAGACACCAATCTGTCAGCAAGGGATCATTAAAGCTCTGCCAACCTTTCTCTTCCTCCTTTCCCCGCTCACAGACATGAAACAAATCCTCTAGTGGGTTTTGCTTTTCAGAATATCCCAGTAAAGAAGAAACAAACTAACCAACCATGGTAGCAACAGTATAACTAAATTCACAAGACGGTACTAAAAAATTTTGTTAAAGGAATGAGGTCTAAGAAGTCATTCACACTGAGCCCTGAAATACTCAATATGACTATTAAGTTTACCTTCTGAGTCTCAAAACAGAAAGATGGTCAGAAAAGAAAATAAAAGGAAAAAAATTAAAAAAATTAAAAAAAGAAAATAAAAAACAAACAAACAAACAAAACCAGGTAACTAAATAATAAACAGGAAAGGAGTCACTGCTGGAACCACTGAAAATTACAGTATTTTAATTGTTAGAGAATAATTACTGTATGTAAGTATATAACTAAACTTTTCTCATTTACAAATTGGAGAGCAGTAAAGAAAGATGAATGGTGGGCTTGCTTCTGCTTCTTATTAAAGTTTTTTTTTGTGCCAATGCATCAAAGGCAAAGAAACTAAAATCCCATAGATATGGGTCCCCAGGGAACACAATAAATCAGGGATTTTGTGATGAAAGTTTTTTCCATAAAAATTGAATTGCCTGAAGGAATGTATGAACCAGTTAAGATGAGACGACCGTTTCTGGCTCAAAGTGTGAAAGAGACAGAAAAAGCCCATATTCTTTTACATTCATACAAGTAAAAGCTGTAAAAAATAGAGCACTTGAATGGAATAGAGTACCCTCACCCAACTTCATCCCAGAAATCTGCAATTAGCTTGGTTATTCGAGGGGTGGGCTAGGAGGTGTAGGGGTGGTGGAGGGAGGATAGAAATAAAACAAAGAGCAGAGAAGAAATTAAAAGTCGCCTGAGAAAACCTAGTGGTCACTGTGCTCATCTTAGATGTGAAAAATGAAGTCTACAGTCTACCTAATCGAGCTAGAGTCAGTCCTTCAAAGTTCAAGCACGTACCCTGCTAGCTCAGGCAATGGCTATTGCGATAAAAACAAGAACTGGCCTCTTGCTTTTCACAAAAAAGTTTTAAGATTTACTCAGTGTATAATAATAACAAGGCTTGAAAAGCATCAGACAGGAGCACCTGAGGACCCTTTTTGCCACAATCACTGATATGAATGCTCAGTGCGAGGTCAATGATACTAGTGATGGCACAAGTCCTACAGAACATGGTTACAATTTATATTAGGGTGGCAATTTGGCCACAGACTATAAAGTTGATTTCCTGCAAGGCAAAACCACCATTGCTGTCATTTTAAAAGGGCAGCACGGAAAGGACTGGGGTGCCAGGGTAAGTATCTGCTGCTCAGAGCACAGCCCACCACCACCATTTCCCCCTGCTAAATCTGAGGTCCACATCAGGGAAAAAAACCCCAAACAATTTCACTACTCCCAGGTGCTTGTTTGCTTTCTCTCAAAGTGCAGAACAACGTATGGAGATGCTTTAAAATACTGCAGCCTTGATTTCGTTCTTCCCACTTCCAAACTGCTGAAAGCCAACCTATGGCCACCTCTGTAACTGGCATAAACAGAGATCAACATCAGAGTCGCGATCCTGAGTGGCAATCCTCTGAATCTAACCAGGCTCATCCAAAGTCAGGCTATCATCCTACTTCCTTAACTAGTCTAATCAGAATATAAAATTAAATTTGGAAGGTACATTTTTAATAAGCATATCCTGAGATGTATTGCATTCTTCTTGAAAACCCTTCAGATGTACAATTGCACTTTACAAATCTGTGAAACAAGAACTGATATGCCCCATCTTTGGAACGGTGTTATGTAAGGTTCCTTTCTTCTCTAGATTAGCACAAACAACAAGATTAAAAGCATTTCCAAAATACATACAAAGCTTCCATTTCTATAGCCAGTATCATGTTAAACATCACACAGTGAAATAATTAGCCTGGTTTTTGTTTGTGTATGTGTAGTGTTGGTTGTGGGGTTTTTAAAGCATTTCAGTATGGTTCAGCTTATTTGAAAGAGAATATAAGATGTCAATGATCTTAGAGTTGCCTCTCTGAATCATAACAAATAAAGAGCTAAGCCTCAGATAGCTTGCAACAAGGTCTGTGAAAAGACACAGTGACTGATGATGATGATGATTCAGAATTAATTGCAACTCGGTGATAGATATACACGACATGCCTTTAGTACAGCAATAATGGCAGCATTGGAGACCCTCATCCTTGGTGCACCCTATAAACGAGATTTACTGTTGTGCCCACACTTGCCAAAAATCTTCAGAACAAATAATCCAGCTGAGCAGTTTTTAATTTAAAAGACAAATAAGGCATTCTGTATAACTCTTCTTCTCTTTTGACTCAATCCCCAACAGCTCAGCCAACCAGAAGACTGAAGTAGCAGAAGTTCCCTTTATTAGACATTTTGCTAACATGAAGAAACTTGTCATGCTTAATGATAAAATCCATAGGGAACAAAATCACTGCATGGGAGAAATCCCTTTACAAAGAAGTTTTAGATGAAGACCAAAGCAGCTCACATTACTTATTAAACTACTAATGTTAAAATCCCTAAAAAGTGTCAGTACAGTAGTACATTACACAAGTTTCTGCACAAGAACTTCATCAAATGGAGTTTTTCCAACACTGGAACAGTACTTTGGTACTGTTTATAATGTTTTTTAAAGTAAGTATGTATTGATAAAGTGGAACATTTCAACATCCAGAGTATTTTAATTTTAATTAGACGTTTATGTTTCATCAGATTGAGGTTGGAGCTGAAATGCACATAATGAGTTCATTTACTTTTAGTTATCATTTTAATAAGAATATTTAAAAATTATTAAGACTGTTGGTGTGAGGACCATGAATTTGGAGGAAAAAAAAGTGCTTAGATGTGTTTGATTTCAAAATTTCCCTTTCATTTTCCTCAGGAGTGGATGTATACGATACATTCAACAACAGATTGTATATCAAAAGTATGAGGGAGGATGCAGTAACTTTCATATAAATAGGGTCAGAATTTCACCTGCGACCATTACTCATTTTTTCAATCATAAACCTTTAAAGAAAACTAAGTCTTTTCCCACCCTCTTTTGCTATCTTACTCTGAAATGATCCAATTCATCAATATTTCCAACTCTAGGTAAAATTCTTGTCAAACGTTGAAGGGAATCATGAAAGTACTCTTTGGAAAATGTCCTTTTCTTATTCTTTAAATTCTTCTGGCATTTAAAAGCATGTAAGTGTTCTTCATCATCCACTGTACAATAGCAGGAAGCTACTAAGATATTAATTTTGATAAAGGGTACCAGCTTAAAATGAAGAAGAACATCCTGAAAAACAAGTTTGGTTTTGCAGTTCCACAGGTAAAGCAGATGCACAACGAGCAGGGCTAAGGGAAGACTTTGATCTCACCTACCTTTCATGTATAATTGACAGCTGTAATTTGAACTCAGGGATGACAGAAAGGCAGCTGAGAAATTCTTTGAGCTTCCTGTGTACAAAGAAGCAACATATGCTTGATACAAGCTGAAAGGGAAATACAAAGCCTGAAAAATCCGCATTGCTGAGTGCAAGTGCTACACAGCACAGCAATCATACATGAAAGGGTAGCCCATGCAGACCTCACCTGAGCAACCATCCTTTGGCTAAGCTCTGGGATAGTATGTTTGCACATACTAGGTAAAAATAACACAAGTATTAGGGTGAGGAACACCCAGAAGTGTTGGGTTTCTTGACAAAAGGCAGGGACAGAGCACAGAGTTGACTATATGCAGGCTAATACCAACTGAATACCCTAACATCTGTTCTCAGTTGTGGGTTTATCAAAGAGTAAGGAAGAAAACAAGAGAGAAATGTTCATCTAGCAGACCTCATTTGCTGACTCAGGGCATTGTTCCAAAGCAGCAGTTCTGCTTTGATTTACTCTTGGCCTTGCCACCATGAGCAGTGAGGGTCCTATTCAGCCACCCAAGCAAAGGGCTGGAGCACAGGGTGTGCAGATATGGCAGCACAAGAGGAGTCTTCTGCCTTTGGCCCTTCCCCACCGGGCTTCTCAGCCCTCTCTGGGTACACCAGCCAGCTCCTGCTGCAAAACATCACAGAAGCTGCATGGCAGCTCAGCAGACCTCCAGCCTTTGATCAAGACACAGACTGTAGTGACAGTGGTGTGGGAAGCAAAGTTTTAGGTACAAGCCAGATATTTACAGAATAGAGGCTTTTCTCACTCTGCCAAGAATAATAAAAAAATAGGTGACGGTGATGTCGGTCATTGAAGGGAGAAGCTGGGAGCTCAGCTGAAATGACACTAGCACTTTGAAGTTTTGGTGAAAGGGGCTAAAAGTCTGCTTTCACATGCTTTTGAGCAAATAGAAGTCCAAGTAGAACTGGGGAAAGAGTTAAAAATCCATTTACATGAAGGCAAGTTAACACTAGTTAAGTTTTAGAGTGAGCACAGACACGACATCCCCATACTGGGATCACTTTGGTACATCAAAGATAGCATGAATCAAGACTTTGCAACACAGATGGATTCAATTTGTTGCTTTTCTCAATTTGCATAGTTTTTTGGTCTCACAATATTTTTATATGGAGGAGTTATTCCTTTAATGGAGGAGTTATTCCTATCATAATTAATTTCTGTTAACCCACACTCCTCATTTGAACTGTTTTTCAAGTATTATCTCAGGTAAATAGATACTATTATTCCAGGCTGAAAGAAAAAAAAAAAAAAAGAATCAGAATTTTCATATCCTGTTCAGTACTGGCAAAACATACTTGGGAACAGTGTCTAAAGGAAGTGTCTAAATCCTGAAATCACTTGCAAAGGAATAGGCAAACTGTTTAAGGCATGGAGGGGTAAGAAAGGCTGTCCAAACCAGGGCTCCTGTGCTAATCCTGAGGGAGCAGGAGCTGTGGGCAGGCAAGCCAGCATGAGGACCTAGAGTCCTGGATGCCTCTGAATTTCATTTCTACAAGTTTTTCTCCTCCTTCCAGAGACTTCAGAGGATTAAAATTTTTTGCTGGACTTCATTTTATGAAAATGCTTCCATATTTTTTTAATTGCTATTGCTCTTTTCTTCTGCTGGGTGGTATAGCCCCGAGAAAACACCAACGAATCTATGGTTTCTAGACAGGTATTAAAGCTGTTTAGTGTAAGCACAGTTCCCATCACAGGAGATGCACTCTACTTTTCCACAATGAGCTCAAGTAGCAAAACCAGCAAATACCTGCTTCTACCACAAAATGTTGATTTACCCTCACTCTTTTCCCCACTCTGGGAAAATTTGCTTGTGGTCAGAGCAGATTTTCACTCTTGCAGCATTCTGCATCCAGAGACAAAACTGAGCAATAGGAAAGGCAGTGAGAAAGTACCTGTATGTTGTTTCCTTCCTTGCACTTAGAAGACTATGTTGCAGAAAGCTCAAGCACATCTAATATGATTTAAGAATAGCTACATACTTGCAAAAAAAGTTTTGAAAAGAAAACTAAGTTGAAAGAAGGCCCGCAGAAAGTGTTTGAAAGCAAAACAAAGGAAGAATATGCATTAAAAATGTCAGACTCCATAAAAGTTGAAAACTGTCTGCTGTGTCTGCAGTGCTAAAAGGGACACGCCAGAATGACATTTTGAGTGTTACCACGTTGCTGGCTTAGTTTGCTGTCCACTGATATGACACCAGCCCAGGCTGTATTTTGTGATGTGCTATAAGCAGATTCACGAATTTTTTCTTATCCTCAGGAAAGTCACAAGTTGGGATATATACAGCAGAGGGATATGTTCTAGTTCCAAAGCAGTTTTAAATTGCAAGATCCACACCATATACAATTAATCTGTAAGACAGATGGCCATAAATCCCTAATGAAACACTGCCAATGTAAATATTGCAGAAAGGATAAATAGCGCTTAATTACACCGTTGGCAAGCAAGTTGGGTTTTCCCTCATCTTCGTTCTGCTTTTCACTGATCTCTCAGGCTCTCTCAAGCATAAGCATGCACAGCACAATTTAGTGGTAACTTCACACTTTTCCACTGCACAGCTTTTACTATCCTATGCCTTTGCTCCTCACTTTTTTTATTAAAACAAACAAAACACATGATTGTTGTTCTTAGCATTTGTAAAAGGTGTAGTTTCAATGTAGGAGTAGATGGACAAAATGAAAAACTAATAGGGGCGTAAGCACAAACAAACAAAACCAGCTACTAATATGTAAAAAGACTCAAGGGAGACAAGTTTAGTGGTTTTATAAACACGGCTGTGTGTGTGAGGTGGGAAATGACCCTCTATAAAATCTCTCAGCTCTTTTCCAGGCTGTTCACATGCTCTGATACTGAAGACAACAGTTTGTTGTATGTTACCTTTGGAGCTAGGCTGTCATGTTTGGTCCTGGCCAAGAGTTGTGGTGCGTTAACACACACCTTTTCACTACTCTGTGATTTCTTAACTGGTTGGCTAGCCCAATAAGAAATATAACCAATAGCTTTTTCCACCTCTTCACAGGTGGGGAGGAGGGGGAGGGCCAAAAAAACAAAAAAAAAAACCAAAACCAAAACAAAAAACAAAAGAACAAAAAAAACCCAAAAAAACCCAAAAAAACCCCAAAAACCCACAACATTTTTTATTTCTCAACTAACAAAAAAGAAATCTTAGAGAAGAAAACCAAAACCATTCATTATTTAATATCTTTGATCACTGGATTTTCCATTTATCTCTTGCTCTTGCACAGACAGGCTAAACCTTTACCTATGAACTAGAAATTCTGCCTTGCAATCTCAAGAAACCAGAAATGCTCAATATGCAAGCTATTTCCAAGCTCTCAGTTAAGCAGTGAGTCCCCAGCTTCAATCCACTAAACTTCAGCATAACACCTGGCACATTGTGATTGAAGCATTTAGTCACACTGAACTTAATTCCTCATATGATTGTTTCTACACATATATTTATCCATAACATATTTATTACCACATATATAACCACTGTTTCTTTTCTTTTAAAATCTGTCATTTATTTTAATATGCACATCTAACATAGAAAGCTTCATTTCTACTGAAACTTAAAGTTGCTTTTTGAACAGAATAAAGTTCTCAATACTGCAATAGTAGCAAATATGATATTTCTGCATTAAACTGTCTTTTAACCTACCTACAGCCACTTTAAAATATTACAAAATACAAGACACCTTGTGAATGCAGTATTAAGCAGCTTGCTTGTGTACAGTGGACATATCACTTAGCATTTTTCATACACCATTACATATTGCCATCAGTGATTTCATGTAAATGTGAATATTGGTTTAGCTATGGTTGCTGTCTGTGAATGAGCAATACTGGCTTTCTTACAGCTTTGAGTGAAAATTTCAATTCACTTCTTTAAACAGAGGGAGAATTGTGTTTCAAGGACTAAGTATGGCTCTAAGGTCTTAAATTGCAGTAGATACAAACAAATGTAGATGACCCTCATGCTTTCTTACTTTCCCTCTGGAGCTTCCAACAGAGCTTAACCTGGCAGCACAGGCAAGAAAAATAAAAATAATTTATGAAGTGGAAGGTTGGTGATCTTGCTGAGCCTGCAGTTACTTGCTCAGGCTCTTGCGTGGCTGAAGCTTGTACCTAAATAGCTAGGGAACTAACGAATTCTGTTAGCCAATAGATGGATTTCCATTGTTGCTAAATGAGAACTTGGGTGACAAAGCTGACTCTCAAGAGCATCAATATCAATTTGCAGCATGCAAGACTCAAAGTACAAAAATATGTACATAACTGTAGAACTGCTCACTGCTTTTATGAGAAAACATAAAACAAGGGGCGGCTAACAGTGCAAAAACAGGGAGAGGGCTTTTCCTCAGGGGATTGTCATATTCCAAGCCCAGCAGTCATAAAAGCATGATACATATAAAGCAGAAAAGACCTCCAGATAGCACTAATGCCCTTCACTTTACATTGGTATCACTGCATGTAAGTGGAGCTACTGAATCCCCTCACTCACAGTGCCTTTAACAGCTCTGTTTCCCTCCTCTATAGAATAGCTTAGATCAAAGACACCAAGAGCACTGAAAATGTTAAAATCAATTAACTCAAACTTCAAAGCCACCTGATTTATTGGCAAATTATTTGGTCAACAATTTATTTGATGCATTTTGTGAAGTGCAGCAGAATAGAAAGACAAAGGCATATTAGACTGGATATTGGGGAAAATTTCTTCGCTGGACAGCTTGTCAAGCATTGGAACAGGCTGTCCAAGGAAGTGACTGAGTCACCATCCTGGAAGGTACTCAGAAGATGTGTAGAAGTGACACTCAGGGATATGGTTTAGTGGTGGACTTGTCAGTGCTGGCTTAACAGTTGGACCCAATCTTAAAGGCCTTTTCCAACCTAGATGATTCTATGATTCTAAACCACAAATTTCTAGAATCAAGCAAAGAAGCCCAGAATACAACTTTAAAGAAACATTATTTATCTACTGTAGACAGAATATCGCTGAAACAACAGCAAGCAGAAAAGAGTGGAAAAGAACAGCAAAATTCAGAAAGTTAAGTCTCACGGAGAAATTATTTACTTCTCATTTCTATAATGATACCAGTTTCTTTTTCAGATGCATTAAATATATAAGGCCACTAGTGTTAGTCATCAAAAGTAAAAATACTGATGTTACTACTTATTAATCTTAATGTTCTTGATAAGATTCAAGCTCCGAAATTGGTGATTATGCTGCTACATTGAGAACAGTAGAAGGCCACTGAAAACTTCATTCCTGGAATACTTTCAGGCCAACAACTTCTGTACTTTTTTTAACCAACAGAAGAAAGCAGAGAGTAACTTTATCTTCCATTTTAAGTAGTAAAATGTCTCCCAGCAGAGCCATGCTTTCATCATCTGCCACTCATGTCTTTAATGAACACACAGTAAATATTGCTACAGTTCTACACTGCACACCTTTATGGTTTGTTAGATCTGGTAGCTATTAGTACCACTGTCCTCTAGCTATATTTCTCTCTGATCTCCCAAGTTAAGCACGTGTAGGTTGGGTGCAAGTTTTAAAGAAAGTGTTCCTAATTGCCTCCAGTTGCTTCTGGGCTTGGCCTTAGTGATTCAGATTCTTTTTAAAGAGTTGTCTTTAGTAGATGATAAATTCACCCGTTTTCACCTCGGGATAATGAGGATGTAAGATAAATCAAGGAAAGGTAGAAAGAGTACATGGTGAAGGAAAGAGAGCCACCGAACAAAAAAAAGCCTTCAATCTTACTTCAAGGTAAATTAGATGAGGTCAGCTTTATACCTTGCTCCCCCACTGGGAGGGATTTTTGTTTCCTGATTTTTCTAGATGTAAAACTAAAGCCTCTTATCTTCTTTGTTCACTTACTTTGCCTTAGGAAAGATAACATATGCTAGTCATCTTAAAATTAAGAAGAAAGTTATGGGGCAGATTTTTTTCCTTTTTTTTTTTTTTTTTAAGGAGGAAGGACTGTAAGTGAATAGTGAAGCAATAGCTTACTGAAACACAAAGAGTACTGTAGTGTTGAAGATACCCTTAATACTGAAAGCATCCTTTGTATAAGGACACCCTAAATCTCGACATGATGACCACAGCAATACTCCAAAATACACACAATCCTAAGTCCAGAACAGAACATGGATCCTCACAAAAACCCAAACACCATCCCCCCCACCAAATTTACTAGTATTAAAAATTGGTAGGATTAAATGAAATTCCACCTATTCCATCTAAACCTTTATAACATTATCTAGTATAATTAGCCTCAAGTAAATCAGTGACTCTTATAGCCAAGATTTGATTGTAAGTATTTACTTTCTTCTTGTACAAATAACAAAATTACACTTCCAGCAGCATTCCCTGTATCACAAACTCTCCCTCAGGGCCAGTTCAGGTACCCTCTCTGCTGCAGTCCTTTTCCAATGGACCTTCCCATTTACCTTCCTCCCCTCAACATGTCTTACAAGGGATGGTGTGCTTCTAACAGGCTCAGCTGTTCACATGTATTTTGGCAGTGACTATAGATATAGAAGAGAAAGGACACTGGAAGAGAGCCCATATTTCCATTCCCCACAACCACTTCTCTAAAGAACAGCTCCTGCCCTGCTGCCTGTTAAATACCCCCCTTTTAACCTGAAAGTAACTGCAACAGGTGCAAGTGCCTATTCTCACACAAATAACCATTAAATAAGTATGCTTAGAGAAAATTTGCTCTATTATTTAAAGTATAAAGTTGGATGAAGGTGAAGAGCAAGATCAGACACCTGCAAGTTTAACAAAAAAGAAACAAAACAAACCAAACAAACCTAACACAAAACTCACCTCCACTTTCTACATTAAAAGCTTATATTATTACATTACATTAGCACTATGAACCTGCATTTGGTAGGAAAAAGCGTAACACCTGCATTGTATTTCTTTTCATTTTACCTTGCTATGCCTTGTGCATCAGAATTTGCAATACCTGTAAAGGCAAAAAAACCCCAAACAAACAAACAAAAACACACCCCCCCCCAAAAAAAAACCCAACCCCAAACAAAAAAAACCCACCAAAAAACTCAAACACCACCACACACCAAACACATGGGGTTGTTTTTAATTAAAAACAACACTGCTCACAGAAATAGTCACTTGCTAATTTAGATGTGTTTTAGAAAGTAATTGAGCTATAAACTGTCTTTTCACATGTTAAATGGACATCCTAACTCTAATCACTTGCAATTAAATCAATCAATCAGGAAGCAAGTATTTTTGGAAACTACCATCAAGGATACAATCAATTCAATTGCTGTTTCCATGAGTTGCAGTGATCCCACAGACATCAATAAGCAAGAACAATACAAAACTTAAACAATGCAGTTGTGCAGCATTAAGCTAATTTCAAGAAGGAACAAATAAGGAATCAAAAGAGCAATACAAACTTTCATTGCACTGATTTTGAAACTGTGTAGAGTTTGGTTAGCATATGAAACACAGCAAGAATCAAATTGCTGAACTTCCCAAAATGTATTTGGCCAATCTCAACCAACCACCACGACTGGCAGAGTAGAGGGTGAACCACGTGGAGATCCTCCTGGTTGGAGGCACACTGCATGAGGAAGAAGAATCTCACATAAGTCCTTGCCCTACTTTGGGGTTTTTCTTTTTTAATGGAGTATGTTTATTGTCCATTCTAATGGCCACTTATGATAGTATCAGAAATGAAAACAAAAATGCTGAGGTCTTGTTTTACATTAGCTTCAAGATATATTATCATTTCATAAGTGTGTGGTTTTTCATATTAGGTAATTCACAAGATCTGTCACATTTCTGAAATGGGGAAAGGGATACTTCACCAATTGTACCTTGCTGTCTGTGCAAAGAAACTCGTCTTTTATGACAGTAACATATATAGTCAAGGAAGAGAAATGCAGATTGAAGTGATGCTGGTGCAAATATCAAAGCTGTTTCCATGGTTTCTTAGGACTCACAGGCAACCTTCATGCATGCCAAAAATAACTATGGTGTTTGGCTAAAAGGCAGGCAGCCCTCTTGTAACCACCAAGTTAATTTTTCTCCAGTAGAATTTATTACAGGCTTATAAACATAAATAAATAAACAAATAGGCCATGGCTTGTATTTGACCATGTCTGTAACAAAGAATTCAAATGCTTATTCTCTAAACTGAATACTACCATACCTCTTTGACTGTTAAACACCAACATCAGGCTACAGATAAAGATATTAAGAAAGACTGAACCAATTTACAGATATTTCACAATAGTTTCATAAGCTTTCCACAGACTCATACAGAAAGTAGATTACATTGTGCTGGCATTTTAAGGGCTCCAGTAATGAAAAAATGACACTATACTTGGAAAACTTTCCTCTATGCATACTCCTGGAAAAATAATATATTGTCTGCAGCAACTGCCTGACCTTTTCTGTATCAATGATGAATCCATCTAGATTGAAGTAAGACTTGTATACGTAAGAGAACAGTCATGTTCAGGGTGCGTTATGATAATGCTATACAGCACACAACAGGATGTAGGAGAGCATAAGCAGAAGAGACAACGGAGGTAATAGTCTTCTTCCTTCAGCAAATATCATGTTTAAGTTCTTCAGCAAGAAACAAAGGCTTACCTAACTAAACCAAAAGCTTTATGCAGTGCTTAAGAAAAGAAAAATAGTTTGTTGGAAATGAAATCTATTCAGGTAAATGTATTTTATGGATAAGGAGTAAAACATTCAGGATAGTTAGTGTACAAGCAAAAAGAGAAAACAAGATGAAGTGGGTATTGCTTTCCAGCACTGGGCAGTTCTTCAGTGCAGTGGTGTTGATTTACATCACATTTCCACAAAGAACAGCTAAATAAAGCTTTCATGCTTTCACAGGGACACTCAGGAATGAGTCCTCATGGCCATGCCTGTCACTGGGGAAGACAGAGTCTGTCTCAGGTTGGGGAACAGAGGACACTGCCTCTGGAGCTAGTCAGTGTCCTTTCAGTTCAGGCTTTCTCCATGAGCTTGACCTAGAATGCCACTAAGCATGACACAGGGCAAACAAGGCAGAGACCACTGATGCAAAAATTTAGGTCACTTACAGTTTGGTGTACTTACATAAGCAAAAGAATCTGTGACATCTGTGAAAATGTTTCTCAAGAAATTCTTTATTTTATGAAGGGATTGGATTCTGGGTATATAAAACATAACTATAAACTGCAAATAAAATACGGGATTTTCTGATCCAGGTAATGTAATACTTCAATGCATGTGAAAATACTGAATTTGATAATATACGAGATAAGGAAGTATTCAATTTGAAACACAGAATTTGGGACGGGTGTTAAGCTTTAACAGTTTTACCTTAGCAAGGCTAAGTAAAAACACTGCACGTATATTAGAGATTTCCATCAAAGGGGAATTAACTCTATGAATAATGGGAAACATTAAAATGTTTCAGAGCATTAGAGAAGATGCAGATACCTTGGTAACCAATAGCTGTCATTTGTTTCCAGGAGCTGAATTTGATCGTACTCTGTCTAGTATATTTGCTGAAGACAAAAATAAGTTGCAAAAGTAGCTTTAGCCTATTCTCTAATAAAAAAATGAAACAGAGTTGGCCTTCCACCTGCTTCACACACACACACACACACACAAAAAGGAAACAACTGAACCAGTTTAGAGCTGTAAACAGCAGAATCCCTTACTGCGTTCAAGATTCCAAATTGTATATACCCAGTGATTCTCTAAATTAATTGAATTTATATGCTTCTTACTTCTTAGTCCAACAAATGAGTGAGTTAGTTATCTGTACCACTAGTACGTTCACTTGCCATCTCAATTATAAAACTGAAAAATGCATTAACAGCATTTTAATGTAGTTCTAAATAGGTGGTTTATGGAACCAGTAATCCAAGTGTACAAAGAGTCTTATTAAGTTATGTATCTAGTAACATGTGTTCAATGCAATACTGGGCTGAATAGTTGTGTTCAGTTTTGTTTATCTTTCTATAGAAAGACAAGACAGAAGTATTTACATTTGAAATAGGACAGAAGGATATGGAGGTGGTTAAATTGGTCGCCTGGATAAAAAAGTATCTTCTAGCCCAGTTAAGTGTGAAGCAATTTAGTTAAGCTCTGGAGATGACAGTTAATTGTGGGAACTCAGCAGACTATGTAGTGTTATGAAAAGACCAGAACTAACACAGTTCAGTACTTCTATATATTCCAAATAAAAGGTCAACTACTACCAAAGATAGACATTGGTCGATGAGTGGTGTGCTGATTACTATTCACTTTCTTACACGTAATATACTTTTATTGTTCTGGAGATACTTAAAAATGCATTTTATAGCTGCATTTCATGTTGCAGGTAATGCTATATAATAGTATTTAATGTAGTCATAAACCACAGGATATTCAATTTATACTTTTTAGATTATTAAAAAGGTTTAAATGAAATCTTGTATTTTTCATTTTTACTGGGTTCCTATAGAACATTAGAGGAAAAAAATACTCAGTAGCATGACTATCTTTCATAGAACAAATGCACAAATTTATTTCTTCCTAAGGTCCAACAACTTGAGCCTAAGGTCCAGCTACAGAGAACCCTATCCTCACTGCTTTCTCTGCTTTTCTACCTAAGCTGCAGCCAAATGGTGTTTCTCCACTCCTCAGCCACCCAAATTCTGAGAAAGGTGCCTCAATCTAGGTCAGTTTGCTCAAAAAACCCCCAAAACATCCTCAGAGAAACTGATCAAGTATTGACTACTGTTGTGGTTTAACTCAGGACAACTACATAAATGGACAGTGAGGGCAACTGAGTATTGGCAGAACTGCCCTCTGCTCAGCACTGGGGAGGAAGGCCTGGAGCGCTGGCACCAGTGCTAGGCATCCCAGTACAAGAGAGACATGAATATACTGGAGAGGGATCAAAAGATGGACCATTAAGATTATTAAAAGCTTGCAGCATCTGACCTAAGACAAGAGGCTGACAGAGGTGGGACTGGTTGGCCTGGGAAAGAGCAGACTTTGGGGATATCTTATCACGGTGCATAAATACATCATGGGTTGAGCAAAGACAACAGAGAGACTCTTCTCAGCAGAGCACAGTGACAGGGCAGGAGGCAAAACCAGTATTATACCAAGTCCCACTTAAGCATCATAATAAAAATCATAACTAAGAAATTATTGGGTTGGTTTGTTTGCTTTTTAAAAAGGCTATTGGGGTAGTCAAATGCTGGAACATGCTGCCCAGTGAGATTGCCAAATCTCCATCTGTGGAGAGATCCAAAATGCAACTGGACATGGCTCTGCACAACCTGCTGTAGCTGGCCGTGCTCTGAGCAGAGCATCGGACCAGATGATCTCCAGAGATATCTTCCAACCTCCACCACTCTGTGAAAGGTGCAATTAAGACCTCTGTGTAAATAAATATGATCTAATACACTCGGACAGATTAACAAGGCTCATATCCCAAAACACTTTAGGGGTGAGTGGGTAGAAGGAAAGAAAAGGCATTCGTTCTTTGAATACAGCCACTCATCATCTAAGTCACTGGCTCAGGATATGCTTGAAATTTAGTCAATTAGTAGCTGCCCACAGTCAGAAGTGGACTTGAATGCTTAGCTACCCATTTATCATGGCTATCTTATTTTATTTGAGTAAAAAAGCCTCACACACCTACACTGTGTATTTGCTTTCTCCAGGTCATGGACCCACGCGTACGAGTGCACTGCTTCAAACTGAGGGCAAGGATCAAGGGAAAGATCCTACTATTCAGCAGATGGTGGGAATTATGAGCTGGTGGGAGATGAGCTACAGCACACAGGGTAATTTTGGCAGGTGGTGGGCAGGCTGAGCAAGCAGGACTTAGTGACACTGCTCAGAAGAAACCCATAGAGTGCCTAGATAAAGGAGCATGCCTCATTTTGAGTGGTGGAATTAACTAAGGAAAAGGTATGGAGAGGGATTGCACATGTTGTCTGGAAGCACCCCACAATTGGAAGGAAGCTTCTCCTCCTGAGAAGGAATGAGCTTCTCTAAGGTGCATTAGTCTAGAGGACAAGTTGAGGAACTGTGCTAGGAGACTGCAGTTAAGCCAATTTAATCAAAGCTTGGACTTCTGAGTGTGTAATATTACAGGATAGCAGCAGGTAGATAGAGACGGGGATATCCAAACCTCAGACAGACAAGGAGGGCCTGCAACTGATGTTACCCCTTTTTAATCCTAGAGCAGAATATGATTGCTCCATCAATACCAGACCCAGCCATATTAAGGCACCTGACTAGGTTTCCTAGAATCCAAAACCTCATTGTAGCACAGCCCCCTCTTGCAAGATTACCTTGAAAGAAAGGAGTATTTCCAAATTCTCTTGAAGAAAAGCACAGCCACTGTTAGACAACTATCCTTGTAGAAACAAAGGTCAAATATCCACTATTGTCTTTATCCTCATTACAGAGCTACACTGGCAGTATTACACATGTACATGAAGTCCCAAATCAGTAGCAATGTAACAGTGTGCTGCCCAGTTTTACACTTCCCTAGCAACCATTCCAACTCCTCATGCCAGATCCAGCTGGGGTGGCTGAGAGCAGACCTAGAAAATATCATTTGTGCTCTCCCTTGCAGAGCTTTGGCCGTCCATTGATGCTATGGTCTTTTAGGCACAATCAATGCTCTGAGTAAAGGGTTTGCAAATTCATCCTTACTCTAACGTTAGTAAGTTCACTATTACAATGCCAATAGCACAAGAAGAAATCCAAGATAACAATTATATAGAGAGTTACTTGCTAAGAATTCATTCATTACTTTCATTTTAACTATATGATGTTTATTAAAATACACTATTATATATTAGTTCCCAAATTATCTATTGTTAATAATATTAAAACAGAAGGTGCTTTATTTTTGTCTTAATGGCTTTAGGCTTAATATTAAGAACGGCTTGCAGCGAGTGTTTGATTATGCCACATTTCCTTCTTATTCATTGCTTGCATTCAAAATAAATAACTTGGCTTTTTTGCTTAAGCATCTCAAAAGCCACTAAACAGTAGGTATTCCTGAGATGTTAGTACTGTTTCCAGGTTCTCTCAGCCAAGATCATAACTCAGTTATCTGCAGTCATCATTCACAACTGAAGCCAACTTGGCAGTTCTTCAGGGCTTCTATTCAAGAAGGACTCTAAAATAAATGAAGTGGGATTCTGGGGAAAAAAAAACACCCTGCAATTTTAAAAGAGATAAAACCAACTTACTTATTTTTCACTGTTGAAGTGCAGTTGTAACTTTATCTTAGCACTAGTTAAAGTTATCTTATTTTTGTAGAGGCAAAGAAAGAGGTAGGCCCCTCACCATTTTGTTACTCCTTATATTGTACAAATCTGAAATTCTTTGAGCCTCCTGAAAGACTAAAATGGGAATTGCTTTGTAGAAGGAAGAATTACAAGAAAAGAAAATCTCTGGATTTTTTTCAAGATATTATTTCTGCAGGACTATTCAAAATTTTCACCTCTTTCAGCTCTGATTTATTGAGGGAGGTAGAATTTGCCTTTATTATGGCAATAGTTTTTATTACTGGGAATAATTAAAAGGTAACTATCACACTTAACAAGACCTGCCTGATGAATTAGGGCAGGCATTTGTTAGCCAACTTATTTCATAGCGATCACCAGGACCTGAACTGGTGCAAAATCTAATGTCTGACTTTTAGGCACCGATTTAGAATCAGCACTGTTTGCACAAGACAACAAAAGAGTTTTGCTTATGTGTTACTAGCTTTCTGGTATGTACTCCAGATTCACTTGTGCTCCATGTCATAGTGACCTTGTGAAAGCATGTAACCCATGGAAATGTATTATTTGTATGTTTATTTCGTAAGAATATGCTTCCTTTTTTGTTTGGATTCTACACTGTTATATCTGTGCAACCCCAGTAACTGCTAATTGACAGTAACAATAGCCAGAAATTAAAGCCCTTTTAGCAAATTATTTTTTTCTTAGGACATTACAAAGCATGTTTTACAGTGCAATACTTTCCAAGTATTCCAACCCACCACGTAACCCTTATTTTTTCATTAAAGGATTAAAACAAACAGTGAACTTCATAGGTTGACATTTCAGCTCCAGAATACGCTGTTGGGCAGGTTGTGCCACTAACCAGTAGATCACTGAGGCTCTAAACATCCTGAGGACTCACTCAAGAGCCTGGCCTCCCAAGCTACAGTCAAACATGGCAGCCAGGATCACCAGTTTCTTTGAAAAGAAAGACATAAATGGTATTTATGTATGGCATGCCAGATATTAAAAGAGAAGGTAGTGGGATAACTTTCCTCCACCTTTTTCAGAATCAAAGCTACAGGTGTCATTTTGCTTTGCTTTTAAAGAACTCTTTCATTAATTAGCCAGAGAAAGCTGATTAACAGACCTCTGGAGCTGCCTCAAACTCAGCAGGGATTTTTTCTGGTAAGACACAGCCTTATGTTGCTTGTGTTATTATTCACATTTTAGTACATATCTCAGGTTGTGTGGATGAATACACAGGTAATCAATCCACAAGTGAAAAAGAGGCAAATCCAGGGAACAAATCTAAAACAAATCAGGTGGTGAATTTAGTCTGTAGTTTGAAATAAACTACTCTGAATTGAGTTTTTATTACATCCATTGCAACAGGACTTGATATTTACATACGTACAAACCCTGTGGACGTAGTATGACTCCTTCCATTTATTAAAGAATAAGCCTGCTTTTTCTAAAACCATCTAAAAACCTTTCACAAGCCTTGCAAAAGGAAGGGGGGGCAGCAGAGGCATTTTAGTGGAAAATGACTTACATTAGCAACACTAAGGTTATGCTGCACGGCATAGTGAAGTCCTTTGCTTACACCTTACAAGTCTCAGTGATCTTATTTAAATCCTAGTTTTAATTTTCCGAGTCCTCATTCTGGTTTCCTCCTCCTTGCCATTGCCTGACCTTATGTCCCAATCTTTTCACATTGGTCCTGGCCTATTGTATTCCATTACACAACACTACTTCCAAAACTCACTCTCTCATTGACTTCCACCTAGAAACTGCACAGAACTGCAGATGGAAGGGGAGAAAACCACAAAATAACCAACAAACATAACAATACAAAAAAAAACCACCCCACACACACCAAGAAAAGACACACACCCCAAAACAACAGAAAACAAAATGACACAAATGCACATCTCCACCTGTTTCAGGGCTGCATGCTTTATCACAGGATAGCAAGCTCCAAGTTTCAGCAACTGCATCTCTAAGGCATCAGTACACATGTGAATTCTCCAATTTAAAAAAAGGAAAAAAAAAAAAAAAAAGCAACAATTAGTATGGAAGCTCACAGAGGAGCAAACCCCCTGAGCCCATCCTTCACAGACTCCCTCACCAGCACCAAGCTCCCCTACAAACCACAGCTGCAGAATAATGCAAGAGCCCTGCAGAGTTTTCGGCCAGATGAAAGCATGCTTATTCCAGCTTTGTTTGTAGAAAGATGCTCTGACTGCTACTCAGCAAGAAAGGCTAAAAAGAGTAGGGGAAATCCTATCTGGCATGGCAGCTTGCACTGAAACAGTTGCTGTTTGGTTGCAAAATAGCAACTGAAATACTCTTGTGTTGAAAAGCATTAGGCAGTTTTAACATCAAATGCTACCACTTCTGTTTGTATCTCGGTTGTTTATTTCAAGGGCTGATGGCCATAGTTGCCATTTAATGGGGAGATAACTGAGCTAGAATAAATCTTAAAAGGAAATCCTGAAATTCACTGATTGATCAGCTCTACTTTAAAAAAAAAAAAAAAAAAAAAAGAAGAAAGGAGAAGAGTAAAGAAGTGAACCCTAGAGGCGTAGCTGGAGTACCTTGTGCTTATGCCTCCCTATATTATAGATCACTTGATGAAGGTTTCTCTGAAATAAGGGAAGAGTATTTTGTCACAGCAGCAAGTCTGCATCCTCCCCCCCTTTCTCTCCCGCCTTCCAGCAAACGCTGTTCACATCTCCCTGAAGATCTCTGAAAGGGAAAACCAAGTACCACCACATAGAATTATAGAATGGTTTAGACTGGAAAGGACCTACCCCTGCCAGAGGCAGGGATACCTTCCACTAGACGCCTTCCAGTAGTCAGACAGCTCAAGCCCCATCCAACCTGGCTTTGAACACTGCCAGGGATGGACCATTTACTACTTCTTTGGGCAATCTGTTTCATTGCCTCACCATCTTCACAGTAAAGAATTTCTTCCTTATATCTAACCTGACTCTCAGCAGCTGCATTATAAGCAGGTCACTTAGAGACTTCTTCAGGTGAGAAAAGTAAAAAGACTGCTTCTTTTCTGGAGCCTGAGTATGCAATCTATAGGATTGCTTCCATAAATCAGATATTTAGCCATTTGCCCCGTATGTTCGTACTCTGAGGAAACAAATTATAGAAATTCGATGGTTCTAACCACTGTAAATTAATTAAACAGCTTACATATAAAATGCTACCATATTTTGTCAGCTGCATTAATTATATAAGAAAGATCATGTGACTTGAAAGCTAAAAATGTAGAAAAAGCATTTTTCAAATTTAGCCATATAAAAACAGCAATAGATGATTTTGGTCAGAGTTAATTTTAAATTAGAAATTAAGATTTTAGTAGAATAAAATAAAACATTTTTAACAAAAAAGCTCATTTCCTACTGTTGCTGGCAGTTCACATTGAACTACTCACTTGAGCATTCTCAATCAAAAATCATCTCTGTATTGAATAAACTCATATGACCTGAATATGTTACATCTGCCAGTAGACAGTAAGTGCTAAAAGGCAATAGACTGGAATTACTGAAGGAGCTGTAAAAAACACGGATAAATGAAAAAAATATCTTGAATGACATTTGAGACCAGTCTAACATGTAACACATGCAGGAAATAACTATCAACAAAGAACATGAGAAAATGAACATGAATATTATGTGCATTTATATTTAACATGCAGCCCTTAGGACTATCTGAGAACCTCTTGAAGAAATGACATCTTTTTTTTCCTTCCACTCAAGCAAAATCCATGACTTCTCTCACACAAAATCACAAGATCAAGATGAAATTGCAGATGTTGCTTTTCACAATTGGTACATTTATCAAGGAAGAAAGGTTTCTTGAATTAACTTTAAGTATATATATAAATTTATGTATTATAAAAGTTTTTTCACCATTTCATGATGACAGTTCTTGCTTTCTAACGCCTCATCACTTTAAAGACACTCTTCTTTCCAAGTGTCATCTTGCCATAAACAACTCATTACGGCCAAATGGAACACACAATGCCCAAGAGAAGCAGAAAGTTAATCTTCCCACAGCTTCTAAAAGTTCAGCAGTAGCAGTCACTTTTTTTCTCCTTCTTAGTAGCTGGTGCAGTGCTGTGTTTTTGACTTTCAGCCTGGGAACAGCGCTGATAACATCGATG
>WYDI02026062.1:0-81120 GCA_009867235.2 Psittacus erithacus
CAGGGCGCTTGGCACGGCCTCGGCGGCTGTGGACGGACACCTGCGGCCGCCCTCGCCCGCAGCGGGCAGGCGGGCCGCGCCGCGCCGCACTTTGTCCGGGGCTGAGCGGCGCGCCCGGCCCCAGCGGCGCCCGGCCCGGCCCAGCTCAGGGCGGCGAGCGGCGGCTCTCGGGGCGTCGCCTGGCTCCGGTGGCCTGGGCACGGCGGGGAGAGTGAATGAGAGTTTGCTCCGATTTACGAGCAGGGTGAGTGTCTCGCCGGGCCGCCTTCGGGGCAGGAATATGAATCATGATCGGGGGGTGGGGGGGGATCTGTTTCCGTACGAGCCATTCCATTCCCATCCCGGCTCCAAGCTCCTCAGTCCGGGGCGGCGGGGACGCGCCGGTGTGGGACAAGACGCGTCCCCTCAGCCCGGTGCAGGGCAGCGTGCCTCCCGCCGCCCCGGGCCGGGGACCCGCGGAGGGGCTGCTTCCTCCATTCTCGCTGTCGCCTTTTGTTCGTGTCTCCCGGGGCTGCGAGGGAAGGGGGCTACGGGAGGAGACCGCGGGGAGCTGTGCCGGTGGATCAGCTTTCCGGGCCTTTTTCATCCGTTTGCGGGTACCGGAGACCCTCCCTGTGAGCGCTGGGGTGCCCAGCTGCCCTCGCTCTCCCTCCCGGGGCCGAGGAGCAGCTCTGCTCCTCTCCCTGCGCTCCTCCAGAGCGGAGCAGCCGTCCCGGGCACCGCCGTGCCCCGCCGCCACCGTCTCGGTGGAACGCGGAGCCGGGAGTCCCAGGCTGTAGTAAACACAGCGTCGGGAGGGTGGCGGTGAACCTGGTAAAGGTCATATCTTCGTGTGTGAGCGCGGTTCGCCCTAGCTGCTCTCCCGAGGTGGTGTCATTCTGTGCTGTGCCCGCTGTCGCTGCCAGCCCTTCTCCTCGCCTGCTCTCGGTGCTATTCCCTACGGCTGCTGGCAGGGATCTCCCGTGGTGGGGGGAACAGTGCGAGCTGCATCGCACCCCTGCTTTACCTCATCCGGCCCCTGCCGGGGGCGGGGGGGATCTGGATGGCGTCCGAATTGGAAATTAGACCTGGGAACCTTGTGAGATTTGCTTTATTTAATAAAGCAGGGATGCCGTGCTCTGTGTTACTTGACAGCATCCTGCCGTACTTTCTAACATGTAAGTAGTTTCATTCCTCAGAATTAGAGATACCAGCTGTCTTGAACCTTTTTTTTGTTCTTAAATTCCACATCTAGTTACCAGATGCCATCAGTTGTTCAGAAAGGAAAGGCTTTTTTTAGTCCTAGTCTGTGCTCTTCTGAAGCTGACATTTAAGCTACTAGCTATGAAACTGGTAAAATATAAACTTAATTGTTGGTGGTATAATACCAAATTATGTAAAAATCCCTGAAAGCCTGAGTTGTGTTTCACTGTTTTTCATACGGTGGCCACAAGTATGTTTGGCTTGTCCCTCTGTCATAATAAAGGTGGCTTTGGGCTGAGATGCCAGACTGAACTGAAGATGAGCCATGTCGTGCTTCCAGCGTTGCAGGTAAGCCCTTGGAGGTGGTTTTGGCTGGTGGCAGGCAGAACTAACCTGAGCTAAAGTGTCAGACTGTTGGGTTTGGTATTATTTCCTCTTGTAACTGTGGCACTGGTGAGACCTAGTCTGTTCCGTGCGTCTTCAGTAGAGGGGTGACTGTTGAGTGGCAAGGGGAAGGCTGCTTCTGCTTGAACGCACATGTGCGACTCCTTGGCACAGTACCACTTCTGCTGTGGGTGAAGGTATCGCCCAGGCTTAGACCTCCCTCCTGGCTGCCTTGCCAGCATTGCTGTGGCCTGGGGACCTGACCTCAGTGCCTGTGAGGGAGGGAGGAATTAAGGGCAGCAGCTGGGAAAAGCTTGTCCTTACTCTACTTTTTGGTGGGACCCTGTTTTGGAGACTGGTAGAGGGAAAATCAGGGGGCTGACACGCAGACCTGCTGTCTTCCTGGCTGGAAGCTAATTCCCAGTGGTTTACAGCAGGTAGCCAGTGCAGAATCTGTTCCCTGGCCCTAAACCTCCTCCTCCTCTGGGCGTGTGGTACTCACAGCTTGTAGGAACGGAACTTCATTATACGAGTATCTGGGGCAGTATTGGATGCCAAAGAGTCGATGGTTTTTGATACCTAGGGATAAAAATTCCAGACACATGTTTAATGTTTTGTTTTGGTAAGGGAACTTCTTCTGTGTCTGAGAAGTGATTAGTGCTGCTGTTAAAAGTCAGGTATACATATGACGTGCATGCATGTGTTACTGCATACATGTGTTGTGACTTCAGCCTCATTGACTGTTCACTCTTTAATACAGAGACTTCAAAGTTAAGGAGGAGCACTAACTGTTTAACCCCCAAAGCAATGACAGATCTGTTGGAAAATTAACAAAGACCCAGTTTGACATTTTGTTTACTTAAAAGTTATGCTTTTTTGACTTGGTCACCACCAAATCCATAGGGATTCTTGAGACAAGCATCCATCTCCAGGCTGTGTTTTGTGTACCATATGGTCCCAGTAACAGTTTCATGGTGAATACATTTTTATTTAAGTAATGGAACACGCTTCCTGTTGTTTTGTTTTTTATAGGTCTGGAAAATAAACACTATTCAGGAATGATTGAGTCAAGTGCAACACGAACCTTGCTGAATTTTTGGAGTTAAAGCTATGTAGCTATTCGGTGGCTTGTCCTGGTCTCTTCCTCCCTCTCCTTGCCCCCAGTGTTCATCAGGCTTAGCAGTGATACTCTCTAACTTTGAAGTCCCTAAAGCCCTGGATGTTGGCAGAATACTCCAGGATTATGTGCAGAGAAATCTGCCATCCTGAACTGGAGGCTCTCTTGTCCAAAAATGGCTGTGTCAGGCCCAAATAAAGTACACAATTTTCTAGCTTTATCCTGTAACATGTTTGCTCTTCTTTTCTAGGTTGATTTTTCTCAGTTAAATGATATCTGCATGGCAGCATCTATGCTAGGAGGAGAGATGACTTCCTCTAATGTGTTATTTTTATGACACAGAGTTTTATCAGAGGGAGAGCTTTTGACAGTAAGTACTTAATCAAGGTCTTCCAAAAGTGATTCTCTCTCTGCCCACTGCCCCTGACCTTGCAAGGTGGCAGGTTAATCCATGAAATAATATGTGCAGAGAAATACAGCTATTGAATGCAGTTTTTGGGTCATAATGTTGGATGCATCCAAGGTTTATGTGTTTTCATGTTTCAAGTTTCTGGACAAATGCAGGTTTTTTGATCTTCTGGCCATTGTCATTGATATGGGGGACACATACACACACATGAAACAGGGAAGTTAGACCTTTTCCTATGAGCTCAGAATTAAAACCGTTAGAGTTTAGTGCAAACTCACCTTAAAATTTAATGAGTTAGTGCTGCTTGTTTTTATGACATAAGAAAATGAAGTAAGGAGTCTTTGAAGCCACTTCAGGCTTCATAAATATTAACAGGCTCTGCAGTCTTCACAGAGAATAAATTCTGGATGTTTTTTCTTCACCTTAATAGTACAGTTTCTTTTGCACAGTAAATCTTCTTGCCTTGACTAAACCGAAAGAGCAGTTACTGGATGCAGACCAAAAATACCGTATTTGTGGTTAGGTTTTCCCCTCCTGCCTTTAACACCCAGTCCTTTCTCTTGGTGCGCTCTCTGGCAACAACAAATTTAATTCCATGACTTATAAGACCAGATCTTCAGAGGTGCTTAAATGACTGAAGATGCATTTTTTTTTTGCTTCTGAGAATAGTGTAGGGTAAAGATTCCCAACATGTTCAGTTGTGTTTGGAAAATCATTTCTATTTGCGTCTTGGGTCACTGTGTGTGTTTAATGAGGAAAAAAAAAACCTGACAATATTTTCTAAGCATGCCTTGAGAATACTTAAGATTGTCTCTTATAGTTCAAAAGCTACATCTGCGTCTTAATGGATCTGAAATTCCACTTAGTTGCTGCTTCTTGCAAATCCCAAGCTAATGCAGAAAGTTCTTTGTGGTGGTCTGTGAAGAACATATCATCTGTTCTAGTGCACATTAAGAGAGTGCATCACACTTACTGAAAAACTTCAAGATGTCTCATGGGTGACTGAAGAGAACTAGTTTTTTTTATTTCACAGAAGGTTTGAGGTTCGAAGGGACCTCTGGAGGTCATCTGGGCCAACCCCCTGCATAAGTAGGGACATCTAGAGCTGTTTGCCCAGGCTGATGGCCAGGCAGCTTTTGTATACTTGAAGGATGGAGACTACACAACCTCTCTGGGCAACCTGTGCCAGTGCTTGGTCACCCTCACAGTGAAAAGGTGTTTCCTGATGCTTAGAGAGAACCTCCTGTGTTTCAGTTTGTGCCCATTGCCTCTGGTCCTGTCACTGGGCACAACTGAGAAGAGCTTGGCTCTGCGTTCTATGCACCCTTCCTTCAGATATCTGTATACATCAGTAAGATCCCCTGCTTAAGCCTTCTCTTCTCCAGGCTGAACAGTCTCAGCTCTCTCAGCCTTTCCTCAAAGGAGAGATGCTCAAGTGCCTTCATCATCTTCATGGCCCTTTACTGGACTTTCCCCAGTATGTCCATGTCTGTCTTGTACTGACACCCTCAGAGCTGGATACAGTACTACAAGCCTCCCATTTCCCAGTATGCTGTAAAAATAAGGAACTTCTAAAGTAAATTTTGAGCATATTTTTTTAGGATGCAGGTCTGAGAGATCAGTTTGGTGCCTTCAGTCACTGATGCAGCTTCTCTGAGTGCTGTTGCTCTTCTGCAGGAGCTGATGTTCCTTATTAAAAAACCCAAATGCTCAGCATTTTCTTGATCAGTGCAGATTTTGACAACTCTTTTGGCCTGTGATTAAGGGATGTATGACTAGGTTTGCTGCTTACACATGCCTATTAAGTGTAATCATTAGATGCTGAGTCACATGTGTACGTGTGTTTCTTGCGGTGTATTCATACAGACTTCTGTCTGAAACAGAGCTTGTTTTTTCAGTTTTGAGTGAATGCTTGTTTACGTTTGTGAGGGCACATCCTTGCTGTGGGCTGGTTTAGTTCTCCAGCATCCATCCCATGCTGCACTGTAGTCTGTCGGGGCTGACATGCCTACTCCATGGGCACTCTCTACATTACTGCATTTCTCTTGTGACATGCCTGAGGTTGAGCATCTGTCTGTAAACTAAATCAAGTGAAGTTTGGATGATTCCGTACTCTACTATGGCTGATTTGTACGCTTATATGAGTAACTTGACATTAAATATAGAATATGTAAACAGGGTTTTTATTTTTAGGTCAACATTTCAGGTGCAGAATAAAACTGTTAGTGTATAGGTGGTAACACTGCTCATGAACAGGAGGTGGGGGGAGGGGGGCAGAAAAAGAAAATAGGACAAGGGAGATGGCTTTAAACTGAAAGAGGTTAGATTTAGATGAGCTCTTAGGAAGAAGTTCTTCCCTGTGAGAGTGTTGAGATGCTGGCACAGGTTGCCCAGAGAAGCTGTGTCTGCCCCATCCCTGGCAGTGCTCAAGGCCAGGTTAGATCTTGCTTGGAGCAACCTGGTCTATGGAAGGTGTCCCTGCCTGTGGCAGTAGGATCGGAACTGGGTGATCTTTAAGGTCCTTTCCAACCTAAACCATTCTGTGATTCTATGAAAAAGGCATAAAGCACAAAATTATCAGTTTATCCTTGGGATTCTCATCAAACTCTGTGGGAGGGAGCACTCATTTCTTGACCATAGGGTGTCCCTGCGTGTGTATCTAGGTGTGTGTAGTTGGTTAATATTTTGTTTAAGGTTCTTAAAGGTATGCCAAAATTACGTAGAAAAAACAGTTAGCAATGGCTTGCCTTCTCTGTGTCCAAATACAATGGTTAATAGGCACATTTTAAATTTCCATAGTACTCCCCTGAAAGTCACTGCACAACATGAGAAGTCTATACTTACCTTAATTAAAGAGAACAAAGCCATGCTGTCCATGCTGGCCTGATGTATGCAATTAGTGACTGAGTGAAATTAGTTTCCAACTGCTAAAACTGTCTTATCAGAGGTCTCGATAGGACTGTCAGCAGTTTGTATTAGTATCTGGCATTACTAATGCTTGGCATTTTTTACCATGTTGTAAAAGGCGCTTGTTTCTTCAATATTCAGTTCGGGTATCAGGTTACTTATATACAGAACACTTCAAACTCACTGGTTTGGAAACCAGCTGGCTCTCAGAGGCTGAAAATTGGTACCAGGTTTTTCAATGAAGGATACAGAAGGATCTTTAGATGTTCAAATAGGGTTTATTTCATAACCTGAAGTTTACCATTAGCTTAAATTTTAGAAAGTGTCCTCTTCAAATTAGAAATGTACATGCAAAAGAGAACTTCTTCCAGAGTTTTAGCTCTAGAGCTAGCTTCAGAAACAAGTCATCGAGCCTTTCGCTGTGGGTTTTACTGCCTGAGGCTCCACGTTCCTTCTACGTTCAGGAAATGGTTTGTGTGTTTTTCTTCCCCACCCTCTGGATCTCCTCTCTGCATTCCCAGGTGTGCACAGTAACTACATTTTAAAATAGCTTGCTGCACTTTTCAAGGTTAACAGCATGTAATTCCTGGGGAGATGTAGCAGGCCTAAAGAGAGGCATGTGGATTTATAATTGTCAGCAGTATTTAAGCAGCGTCACAGCCCTAGGGATAGGGAAATGTGAAGCCCCTAGAGAAGGATCTCCTAAAATGTAGTTTGAAGGCCATGCGTAGCCCATGATGCTACTTTCTGAGCACAAGGCTATCTTTTTTCATCTTGCTTTTGGTAGAGTTGGCAATGTGTGTAGCTGTACAGCTTCAGGATCCCTCCTAGTTATATTAGGACTGTTATGGGTATCTAAACCCTGTAATTTACTGTACCTTACTACAGATTTGAGTCTAGGGAGCTGTACAGTTGTGTGCTTTGGGCATAAGCTGCTTCCTCAGATGCTCTTGTATTAGTAGGACTACTACCAGTAGTAGATTTTGTTCCAGGGACAGCACACTGCCAGAAACTGGGTGACTTTATGCTTTCTGGGCTGGCTGGAGAGATTGGCATGCCCAGTTTGAGCCTTACACATCTGAGGTGCAGAGAAGAGACCAGTCTGAAAATATCTGTAACCCCACTCTGGGGGTGAAGGGAGCAGTAGCCTGGCTCTGGGCATTTTGTGAGATGCACAGCTATTGCAACAAGGCTAAAAATAGCATGTTGAGCACCCAAAGATGAAATGCTGTGTATCTTCAGTGTGGTGTTCCTTGTACCTGCATGGCCCTCGATAAATACGACTTTGGCTACCTGATTCAAAATGAAGCTGCAAGGTGACCTGTAGTCCAGGACTCCCTCTGAACTCACTTTTAGAATGGGGCTTTCTTCATTCTATCTCTTGCTTACCTTTTCCTTTGTGAGACAGGGAGTAATGCCAACTTTTGAGCCATGTTGAAGGTCCTGGTTGCTTCCTCTTGCTGCGTGTAGCTGAGAGGTTCATTTCCCAGCAGCTGCCATCCTGTTTGTGCGGGGCAAAGGTAGCTGTGAAGTATGGAACCTGAGAGCAGCAAAACAACCAAAGCAGCCTTGTGTGACTACAATTAGGGTGACTTTGGACTGTGATCATCCGGTAATAGTAAACTGTAGCTCTGTAGACTGCAGTGTTTTACATCAACTTGCAAGGATCTTGTCATCAGAAGGAGTAACAATGAGTGGAGTCTGTATAAGTAGGTTCTTTTTGTAGTCTGAATTTTCAAAGCATTAAGCCACTTTTAGGCATTATTCTGGTTTGATTAACTTTATAGTTCTTCATATTTCTGCAGTGCTTTCATCCAAGGTCTGCATGCTCCTCTTAAAGCCTAATCTACAAAGCAGCCCGAAAGATGTCACTAAGTGTCTGAGAACACCTTTTGTATGAATATGCAGTGTGGCTTGGTTTTGTGTAAAACCCTGCATGGTCTCAGTAGCCCTGTGGGATCACCTGGGATTGTGCAGTGAGGAGTGTTCTTCCCCATAAGTCATGGAGCTACAAGGACATGTTGATCCTTTAAGAGAGCTGCCAGCTGCTATGGGGTGCTGTGCTCTCAGGATTTTCTTGAGATGTAAGAGCTTCCTGCAAACTTGCAGTAATTAAAACTGACGCCAAGAGTTTGCAAAACACTGCAGAAACAGCCCAGTTTTGTTTCAGAGAAATGTTCTGAATATAAAGCTTTTGATGCTTATGAAAGGGTCTGGGCCTGTTTTGAAGGATTTTGCCTGCCCTCCTCGATGGAGTTGCTTGTGGGACTGGTGGCTGTATGCACATTCAACAGCTCTTGTTTTTACTTTCTGTGGGAATAACCAGCCAAAGTGGGATAGTTCTGGCTTCCCCCGAAAACATTTTACAGCAAATGCACTTTTCTTAAGCTACTTCTGCTTCTTTCCTGTTTCTTCCAGTAGTAACCTTTCCCCACTTTGAGGGCTCTGCCAAAGACAGTTTCCTCTAACACTGGATCACTTAACCCTCTGCAGCAACACATTGGAAACAAGTGAGGCATAAATGCCATTTCTTGGAATATTTTACAGGAGGAATGGGGAGCTCGCTTTGCTTAGCAGTTTGAATTTGCCTGGCGATGCTCTCTGGCCCTCGGCAGTCCCCTGTTAAAGCAGAGCAGGGACGGCATGTGCCTTTTGAGTAAGAGGCAATGAACAGCACTTTTAGTCCAGTTTTCCTGGTGGAATGCAAGCTTGGCTATGTGCAATGTTCACTTCAGATTTCACTTGGATGTATACATCTGTCCTGGTTGGAGACTGGGATCTATTCAAAGCTCATTTTCTGTTTTGTTAGTAATACTTTGAAATTGCATAAATATTTTCTTTTCTTTAGAGATAAGCTGTAAATATTAAGCTCTTGTCTGTGACTCATTAGTCTACTGTTGGTGAGAATTTATTGCCTTTGTTAAATCATGGAAAATCTTTCTGTGCAGTTTGAGTTCCTTATTGCCTGAAGCAAGCTACATCTGTTTATTTTACCCTGAAGGAGGCTTTCTTCTCAGCTGGCTAAAAGTTCATCGTAATATCTGAGAGCTAATAGAAAAGTACAGCACACCTCACTCAGTGCACAGAAGACTTAAACAGTATTTAACTGTTGAACCATTGTGTTGAATGAGTTTTGGAAACACTACAGGTCTGACACAAAAAGCAAAGAGTCTGTTTGCTTTAAAGGTGCTGATTTGCTTTTTTTACTTTCTCCTCCCTTTTCAAAAGCTCCCACTGGGCCAAGTGTTGGTACTTAAATAGACTGGTATTTTCTAGAGCTTTTCTTAATTCAGCCATTTAATTGCTACGAAGTTAATCCTGTATTCTTGTACAAGTCAGGAGAAAAGTGGGTAAAGATGTATATACTGGCTGGAAATGCTAAGAATGGGTTGGACCTTGAAGATGACTGACTGACCACAGATTGCTCATTATCGGAAACAGGAGAAGAGAAACCGTGTTTAGGAAGCAGAGGCATCACTGGTGTTTCCACACCATGGAGGAAGTTCCCGACACCAAGTCTTGAATTAGCTTAGCTACAACCACGGCAGTTTTCTTTCTTAGAAGCTGATAATAATTTTTCTTCTAAGGTAAAGATTAACAAGTAGATTCAATTCCTCTCAGCAAAATGCAGATGTGGGTATTTTCACTGGGAGGTGGGGGAGAGCAGAGTGCTCTGCTGGGCAAGGTGAAGCCAGGAAAGCTTCAGTCTGTTAAAGAAGACACCTTTATCTAAAAGTATGCAATTACATGAGGTTCAGTAGTCCTGATGTTCCTGAAGGGGGATGGCTTCCTCCATCCCCCATGTGCTCTTGTACATCCTCATGTAGGAATGCCAGTACAAAGTGGTCCGACCTCTTCTGTAGCATTAACTTAGATACCAAATCCAAAGGCTTTTTTTCTGTATGTGTATGAAAGGTCGCAGGGCTGGTTATACACAAATTGGACCCAGCTTCCTGATTTTGCCATCTGTCATGATTCCTGGGCAGCTATAAGTCTTTCCTCTTACTGGAAAACAGTCTTCTAGTTCCGAAAAACTGGTTTCGTGTGCTGTGGGTTGTGTGGCTGCCTCCTCTGATGGACAGGTTGTAGCAGGGTGTGCTTTTATTCTGCTTGTAGCAGCACAGCTGTTGGAGGGCTGACGCCTCTGGTGTGCTGTGTGCCATCAAAACTCAGTGCAGCAATAAACCCCCAGAACAGTCTTTGATTAAAACTGCTGTTTAGATTCTGAGGATTTTGTACTGTCCTATAAATAGAAGGGTTTGGCAGGAGTATCAGTAGGGTATGAACTACCCCTTCATTGCACGTTCGCAGCTTTTCTTCCCACCCTAAAGACAGCCTGTCCCTGTTTCTTGTCATCTTGTCTTCCATGGCTTAGGCCTTGCTTTGAACAGACTCCCATTTACAGCCATCCAAGTCCCTGATCAAGTTTAGTCACCCTGGCTAGATCCTGCAGCCGGATGAAGGCCCCAGATGCCTATAATAAAGAAATCTAAAGATGTCATCTTTGTTTTTTCATTTTCTTTTTTCATTTCTTTTTCCACCAGCAATTTTGATGCTGTGTAGTTTGCTTTTGGGCACAGATGGAGCCTCTTGGAATCCCTAAAATGTTCAAGAATAATATGATATAGTTGTTTTTTGTATTAATTTTTTGAACACGTTAGCATTTAACAGTGGCAATTATATAAGCAAATCAGAGTTAAATGGGAGTTCAGTGCTAGCTGGTGGTTCAGTCATGTCCTGCAGTCTTTCGCATGCTTCTGTCATTAATGCAAAAAGTCTCAGAATCCCAAGTTTCCATGACTTGGAGAGACTGTATTTGTGAAAACATTTGCTCAGTGTAAGCAAAAGGCTTGATATCCCCAAACCAGCATTTGGGCCTGATTGGTAATTAAACTTTTAGGATCCTTCTTGAAAAGTAAGCCCCATAGTTTAGCTTCTAAAATACCAAGGTCCAAATATGGAATATTGATGAAAAGTAGGGAATCAGTTAGAGCTGGCAGAAGTCCTGGTTAAAAGGCTGACAGAAATGTCAAAGATGCTGCTTTCTGCCTTTGTTTCTACTCCTTCCCCTGATTTTCCAGGGAGTTTTTGGAAGTCTTTTGGAGGTCTGTGGATAGTCTCTGGCCTTCAGCTGGTGACATTGCCTCTCATTTTTTCCGTGAGGCACCGCCAGTTTCTCTTTGACTTTGACTTGGAAAACCAAACTGTTTCTTAGGAGAGGATGGACTCAGAAAGGTGTGAGGGATCTCTACAGAAATCTCCTTTGTGAACTTAGGAAGCTTTGAAATGGGCTGAGCTGATGTCGTTTAATGTGACTTGTGGGGCAGGTGGGTGCATGCAAGGAGTAATGTTCCCTACTCGTTCCTTGCCCCAACCATAACTGCTCAGGAAGTTATACTGTGTGGGTATGGTTCTTCTTCTTCAAGTACTTTGACCTTTGGACCTTTATCATTGGTAACTGAACTGTCATTGTGGCATGAATGTGTCAGCTCAAGTAGTGCAATTCTGGCCCTCATCCCAGTCTTAGAGGCAGATGTAAATGCCATCCTGTAGCTGGCTTTTAAGTTGCTTTGTCTGATTGAAACAGTGACTGGAATGATCTTATTTCTTCTCCCTTGGTTTCTTCACTTTGTTACAAAACACTCCGTCCTGCTATCTTTGTGTTAATTTAAATCTATTTCAAGTCTGAAGGCTCAGCAGTGTGCCAGGTTGCTATTTACTGTCATTGGGTTTGTATCATCTTAGCAGCCTGACAGGCTTCGTGGTGTATTTGTGACATTTTGAGACAAGAAAATACTTCATTTTGAAATAGAGCATGGAAAAAGTATGGTAGATCAGAGTGCTTGTACAGGCTTGGTTAACAAACCAACGAGCTGATACATTATGTGTAAACACCGTTGGATCCATAGGCTACCTCATATTTGGGATCAAAAACACAAACCAGAGGAGATATTTTTCTGCCTTTTCCTTGTGTCTAGAGCATCTCTTGTTGAAACATCATGGAAATCTTACTAATATGGCTCCATCAAGAGGAGTTGGCTTCTCTTGGGAGAAATGCCACTTAGCGCCTAACTATACTTTGGTGATGTTGCCAACAGCAGGCTCCCCCTCGGAAGAGGAGGGGAGCTGTGCATGTTGATATGCCCTGGTTTATTTAAAGACTTTCTATAAGATATCTTGTTCCAGTTGTTTCAAACAGCTTAAAAAAATGTAGTTAACTCCTGAGTACTTTTTTTTTAATCATCTGCAGTTGGAGGGCATAATAAGCACCATTAAAATATCAATTTCCTACGTATATGGCCAAATTAATAAGAACTGGGCTCCTCGATGCTAATAGCCTCAGCTGGCTGGTTTACTTGTTAGGAAGAGGCTTTGTACCTTCCTTACATCTTGTGTAATGCCTCATTTCCTTGTTTTCTTGAAATTATGGATTTTTTTGTTTAGTTTTCCTCAACTCTATGCATGCTTTAAGCCTTAAATTGCTTACAGAATATGGCTGCATATCTCCATCTTTCCTCCCATTCCTCCATCAGTCACGCCTGCAGCCGTGCATGCCAGGCTGCTGAAGGTGGAGAGCCAAGCTGCTCCGTGTGTGTCTGGAAATGAGTGGGTTAGGATTGCTGCCTGGAGTTCATCTGCGGCAGTGCTGAATGTCTTGAGTGATGAGTTATTTTGGTTTTGTTTGCAAAATGAAATCGGTTTCATGAGCTAATGAGATTTGTGAGAAAAGAAAAGAATGCATGGGAAACTTAACTGGAGTAATGCCTTTTATCTTTTTTTTTTTACCCTCTTTTCTTTCCCTTCCATGTATTTCCCTACGAGTGTCTGACTCACAGACTCCATTATTATTTCTGAGGTTATTCCGCTTCCCGGCATAGACCCATGCTGTCATCCCCCATCTCTAACTGCTAGTGAGGTGAGGGGATGCCCTGTGCTCAACCTCACCTTCATACTTCTCCACCAGTTGCCTCTTTAATTGTCACAACTGCCAAGCACGCATGGCAGCCTTTTCCGGGGGTGGTATTCATGTCTGATCCTCTACTGAGAGCAGTTACTGGTATCACCAAGATGGCCTTTTTTAGCAGGGGTTGATCCCATGTACAGAGGTTATTGAGAAAGCGCATGGAGAAGCAGGCCAGACTATATGTGCTTCTTGGAAGCATCGGGTTTAATGGCAAAGATTTCCTCTTTTTCCTGCTGTCCATAGTATGTTAGAATCAACATGTGAAATGAAAGATCTGCAGTAATGGCAGAATACTCAAGTAGTTTACTAAACAGAAGAGCTAACTTTCAGAACTGTGATTATATTTGTTATGGCCCTTCTGGTTTCTCATAGGATTGGATGTTCTGCTGCCTGGTGTAGCTGTACCAGCTTGGGTTTTGGCTGTGGGTTTTTTTTTCTTTTATATTTTAATTCAGGGTTACTATTTGTAAGCATGGAGAGAAAGAGCAGATATCCTGCCTACTGAGGGAATGAAGCAGTTTGAAATGTGAGAGAATAGAGGTTTGCCCCGGTAATGGAGATAACCCTGAACAGGGGAGCCTTTCAACCTTAAGCCTGCCATGTCACTGTGTTAGAAGTCAGTTCAATAGCCAAGTTATTTAGCAAGTAATTCCAGTCAGAAAATCAGAACTGTCTTTCAAGTACAGTGATGCAGTTCTGTCTAGAGCAAATGTGCCAACAGCGCAGGTGATTTACGTAAAGGGCTGCACTGAAGAAATGCGGGAGGGATCTGCGATACCTAGAAGGCGAGTTTGGTGCTTTCCTGTGTCACACAACTTCCTCTGCTATTTGCAGACTCTGGTACGTGGAGAAAAATCTCTCTCTCCCCTCTTTCGACAGGCTGTGTGGGTGGGATGAAGGAGCCTCTTTTCCAGCAGAGCTGCTGTTTGTGTTTCCCTTGGCCTGGTGGGAGCTTGACCTTGAGTTTTTTACTGTGTGACATGATTTCAAGGAATAGCTTACACAGCTTTTACAAGCAGCTGTGTAAAACAGCGTCAGAAATGAAGCTGATGTCTGAAGCCACACTTACTGTGTGAAACTTGCTGTTTCTCTGTTGCTCCTTCATTTGACTTGGATAAATCCCTTCTTCGTGTGTCATGCAGCATAGCAGTCTTTCACATAGTGTCCTTTTACGTGTTATTGATGCAAGTTTTTACACAGTACTTCATGCCCCTTCATTTAGAAGTTGACATGATGAGGAATTGCAACACTACAGACTTGCATAATCCACATAATGTTTTTATTTTTTTCCCTTGTCCTTTATTTTCTGTGCCTGTAGCACCAACTTCAGGAGCATTTTCAGGTTTTTTGTTGGGAAGACATGAGAAGGAACATAATGAGCAGCAGCACTGCTCTTGTGTGGAAATGTGCGGGATTTGGGGATTATACATGTTCTTTGTAAGCCCAAGAGCAGTATATAGGAAGGAAATTAAAGGTTCTTAATCATTGTGGTGGTTGTAATGGGCATGTGCTAGCTGTATCTCTGTAGTTCTTCATGCACCATCAATGTTAAACTTATTTACCCATGTGGGCAAAAGTTAAAAACCTTTAGTGAATTATGTTTATGACTGTATGGTGGTTGGAGAACTTCTGGTGCTTGGTAAATGTTCAGTTCCTTCCCTTGGCTGTGTCCGTCATTGGTTTCTGTAGTCAGCATATCTGAAACTTGGTTTTGAGGTGTTTTATTTTGCAACTTAGATATTCCAGAGGCTTAATGAGTTCTCAGATCAGCAGTAGAATAGTTGAAGCTTGCAGAAGTAAGTTGCAAAGTGTTGTGCACAAAATCAGGTCATCCTGGGACATTCATGGTAACTTGTTATTCACTTACAAAGATGTGGTAATGTTGGCTTTTGCAGAATTGTCTCCCTAAATTGTGGGAAGCTCCGCAGAATAGACCGGCTTGGTGTACTATGGCCCTTAGCCTTGTTCTTAGCGAGGTGTCCTGGTAACTGAGTGATACGGGGTGTGTAAGCATGGCCCTATGGTTGCTTTGTGAACAGAGAGGTAGGGGAGTTCATTTTATCATTGTGATGTATCACAGCAGCTGTAGGTTTGCAGTCATTTGCCTGACAGCATTAGTAATTCCTTCTGTATGGTCTTGCCATAAGTAAAACCATAATGCATAGGCATAATGCATAGCTTGGCACTGTGGCACTTGTGAAATGTTGCTCAAACATGCAAGTTGACTATGCATGGTACTCCAGATGTTGGTTGGTAAGGGCTGGGGCGGGCTTATCTTTAGCAATGGGTTGCATGCTCTCTGCTGTGCTCAGTGGAGGTACATGCACTTCACAGAAGTCAGCAGAGGCTACAGTTGTTAGCTGTGAGCTATTTCCTACTTCAAATGTGTATCTCTTAGTTATAAAAAGGAATACATAATCATTCTTCAAAACCAGACCGTGTTATATACCTTTGTTCTGTTTCTGAAGGTTGCTGGGTGCGCTACTAGTGGTCACCCTGTATTCGTCATCCGAAGATGATGAACATGCACTTGAGATTATGAAAACCATCTAATCCAGGCAGACCTACATTGGTCTCAATAACTTTCTCTTTTTTTACTTGAAGGGATAGACTTAAAAGTCTTCTTCACGCTGGCAGGGCTCGCACTTTCTAAATAGTGATCTCCTCCCATAATAAACTTAATAATCTGAATAAGATGTTCCATTCTAGTGTGTGTACTTCAGACCTTAAATGCCTGTTTTAAAGCAGATTATAAGAGGCCACCTTCATTCTGAGTGCTATATCAAGCTAGACTTCTTACATTTGGGCAATGGAAGAGGAGATATGTGTGTTGATAGCCTTAGCTTACCCTGTGTTAGTTGTGTCCCATCCTTTCCCCCCACCCATCACCTCCATGTTTCTATTTTTATAGGCAGTTGTGGTGCTTGCTTACACCGATGCTTCCCTTGTGCCCTGGCTTCTTACTTGGTTGAAGCCTAGCCAGACTGAGCTGCCTTGTATGTGGAGGCTCTTGTGTGCTGGTGATGCTCATTTTCCTGTCTTCGCCCTCAGCTCCCCTGACTAGTAGAAAAAATTCAGAGTGAGGAAGCAGAAAAAAGCCTTTTGCCAATGCCAAGCTGTGACAAGCTCTTCCCACATCCTCCAAAGGAAGGACTGGAGCTCTGGCGTGGGACTGATTTCTGTAATGTGCCTCATGGCAGCTTCACCGACAGTGAACACTCTTTAGGGTGAGGCTTTGCAGTTGCTTAACCTGATTTAAGTGCAGGTGCCTGCTGTGAAAGGATGCTTTCTCCCTCTGCCCATGACCACATAAGTTTTCTGTGTGGGAGGCACAACGGCTCTAATAGCTTGTGCAAGCACAAGTGAGGCTGTGTAGCTGTATGCTCTGATTAGACTGACCTTGCCAGAAAACAAAAACAACAATCAGTTGCATCAGCAGCGAGCTGATAAACTGCATGAGTGGTCAAGTGACATATAAAGGCCATGGCAGAAATTAGCGGGGTTCCTCCCTTTGGTGTCAGCCTGTGAGTAAGTGGTCTTCAGGCTTGGCTGGGTGCAGGATGGGTGTGCAGCAGGGAAGGGAGGGGTTCACCTGGAGTGCAGTATGATTTTATTACTGTCACAACATGCTACCCCTTTCACAGGATATCTGGCAAGCAGAGTAGCTGGAAAGCCCCAGTGCTGGCCAACTGCTTGCTGCCCCATGGCTTGAACTGGTGGCTCCTCCATCCTGTGTGTGCTGCTTGAGCTCCTCTCTGCAAGCGGTGTCATTTTTGTGCTGAGCTTCAGGTGCCACTCTTCTGATGCCATAGTTAATGTTTCACTGTTTTTTATCTCATACAGGTATCTTGCGGAAAAATGAGCTTTATCTTCCTGTTTTGGGAGTTAAAATTTGCCAGTTCACTAGTTTACAGAGGAATTAATTTAACAAAGCATGCTCATTTTGGGTTTCATAATGAAAGAGAGATAGAGGTGTGCATGGTGTCAGTGTGTCTTTGGAAGGGTGTGGTTTTGGAGGTGTGATGTTTCCAGAGTGATGTTAAGTGGGGCATTAAGTACAAAATTCAACTCGAGCAGCTGCTCAGCTCAAACAGTTGGTACCCTGGGTTCCTTCCTTGGCACACTGGTGTGTGACCTCTATGGATAGGTACCTGTGTGTGATTTGAGGTAGGTTTTTCTGTGATCCCCTCCACTCACAGTTTTCCAATGATAATGAAGCCAAGGCTCTGCAGTTTCAGCTGGCTTGGGCACTGCCCATGGCAGTGGGAGCAGGAGCTCTCCCTTTTCTGTTCTTTTCAGAGGGTTGCTGGAGGTGCCACTCCTCCGGTTTGCTGAAGGGCCGGTACTCAGGTGCTCGAGGGCTGTAGCCTGATTCCTTGCACAGATCTGAAACCTTGCAGGGACTGAGCACCTCGGTTGGGGAACCTCTGCCTTAGAACATTTGCCAAGTAAGTCTCAAGTACCGTTTGTCTGAGGCAGGTACAGAAGAGAGTCCTACAGCCCCGTGCTGCCATGTTCCATGTCTCCAAACCCTCCTGTCTACAGCAGCTGAACTGAAGGTTTTGAAGACCAGTCACGTTTATTGTACAACCCTGACTTGTCTCTCAGGCAGCTTTGTGTTGTGAGCTGAATGACACATTAGTCTCTTTTGCGGGAAGGAAATAGGTTTTAACATAATGCATATTCATGACAGTGCATTATGGTTGCTGTGACAACCTCACCGCTGGCAGCTGAGATTGGTATGCTGAACTTCTGTCTCCAGCCCCTGTGTTGTACCCTAGTGCATGTTACACAGCTTTCCACTTTTTTCTTCCCTCCCCTCCTCCCCCCAGCCAGTGGACAATTTAAATTGCTTCATAGTTGATGTTTAATGAATAGCTACATCTAATTCAGCCTGCAACACCGAAGCACAACTTCCTGCTCATTTCTGACCTGTGTTAATTGAGTGTTGCTTCTGCCAGCAGTCCAGAATGCAGAGGAGGTGATTCTGGTGGCAGTTTCTTTGTTCAGCTCCTTTTAAATTTAAGGGAAAAATAAACATGAATTACAAAGCGTAATATTTCTCCACACCGTAAGTAGCCTGACTGATAATCTGGCACGCAAAAAACCCCGACGACTCTATCCCCATAGCCTACCCCTATCTAGTCTAGCCTAAGGTTTAAGGACTCCTGACCCTGAAAGGGTTGGGAGCTTTTGATAGGTATTACTAAAAACCAAAAAACAGTTTGCCGTGAATGTGCATTGCAACATGTTATGACCCTGAGGCCAAGGGTGGTGTAATTGGAGGAAGACTTTACCAAACAGTGATGCTAAGGTGGTGACTAATTTCAGGATGAACCTGTGATGGGTTGAGCATGGGGATTGCTCAATTTTGAAGGTCACGCCCTGCGTGCCAGAAATTGAGGGTGCTTCTGCAGTGCTTGTAACTCCTGGAGAGTGTTTGTAAACTGCCCTTGGCCAGTCCAGCTGGATACCTGGCCCAAAGTATTGCCATTTTGTGGTTTCCAATGAGAAATGACGACATCATTCTATGCAAGATAACACATTGCACAGTCCTGGGTGATAGAAGTCTCACATGGGCACTGTTCATGAACAGGTTGCATTGCGTGATGTTTGTGTCCCATCTGTGTACTTAAGAATCTTGTTGAGTAAAGTTTGTTGAAAGATGCCAAATTCATCTCTAGAAAACCACTCCCTGTTGCTCAATAAGAGACGCTGTGGGTAAGGTTTGGCTTTCTTCACAGATGCGAATCTTCTGGAGAGCAACTGGAAGAAGTGTGTGCGCGGAGGAAGAAAGCTGAGCAGACTAGGAGCTCTCAAGTGCAGTCAGTTGATCTTTTTCTTGGTTAGTTTCTTAAATATTAATAAGTACAAGATGTTCAGACAGTGACTTCAGATGAGATTCTGTCCATTAAGATGAGAAATGAGGGAATCATGTAGCAAGAGGAAACTTTTTCAACAGAGCAGTATATAGAGCTGGGCTGTGAATCTGTTGTAGGCTTAGATGTACTCGCTGAGGTTTCCAGTTTTAGTTAGACGTGTCTGGAGAAAAGAACACCAAGCTTTGTTTTTAGGATCAGTTGGTATGTGGATGGCTTGTGTGTATCTTGTGTTCCTGCTCTCCTGTCGACTCTTAGGATAGTACACAGGAGTATTTCAGGGAAGAAGTAATAAATACCTAACATAATCCTGATACTTTCACTCCCTCAGTTTGCATGCCCCTTCCTTCTGATAAGACCAAAACATCCTGGTGTTGACACCGTGTCTGCATTTATCCATCCACATACAGCCTGGCTTTTCTTGGGTGCCAGAGCTCTTGCCTCAGACTTCTGCAGAAAGACATTTTGAGACTAAAAGAACAGTGACAGGGAATAGGGTGTAAAGGGGAGAAGTAAGGGTATGACAGATTTGCTTAAACTGCAGTGTCATCTTCAGCTTTCTGAAACGCCATGTTTCCAGCAAAAGGATCACAGGTGCTTTGAAGGTTACTTTGCTGTCATAGTCTTGTATGGCCCTTTTGGCCTGACACGCAATTCATCCATGATGTTTTAGTAGGTTTTTTTGTTGTTTCTCTCACGCCAGGCTCCAAATGAACACTTGCTTAAGTGATGCTGTTTGACTTTGTGTAACAGGATGTGTTTTGCTAACAGCTAAGGAAAACTGAATCGTCGTGTTGCAAAGCACAGTCCTTTCTCTGAAAAAATTGGAACCATGGAGCCATAGAATGGTTTGGGTTGGAAGGGACCTTCAAAGCTCATCTAGTCCAGCCCCTCTGCAATGAGCAGAGACATCTTCAGTTACATCATGTTGCCCAGAAACACGTCCAGCCTGGCCTTGAATGTCTCCAGGAATGGCACGTCCACCACCTCTCTGGACAATCTCTTCTGGTATTTTACCACTCTTGTTGTAAAGACTTCTCCTCTCATCCAGCTTGAATCTCCCTCCTTTAGTTTGAAACCATCACCCCTTGTCCTATAGCAACAGGCCCTGCTGAAAAGTCTCTTCCCGTCTTTCTTATAGGCCCCTTTTAAGAACTGAATGCCCACAATAAGGTCTCCCCAGAGCCTTCTCTTCTCCAGGCTGAACAACCCCAGCTCTCTCAGCCTTTCCTCATAGGAGAGGTGCTCCATCCCTCTGATCATTTTTGTGGCCCTCTTCTGGACCTTTTCCAATGAGCCACATGAAGATTCGGCTGTTCAATCCATATGATCTGCCGGGTCATGTACTCTGATTCAGTGTATTCTTGTGTAAAAGCTGAGTGCAACCACAGAAGACCAAAACCTGTAAGCCACTTGTAGGCAACTCTGGAGCAAGTTAAGGTGGATTTGGGATAGCAATGCTGCCCTAAGTGCTGCACTTACCTGAGTTCCCTTCTCCCTTCTGCATCCCAGCCTCTTCCACATGTGTGCAAGAGCAGAGCACGGCGGGGGCAGTGGCACAAAGGGATGGGGGGTGCCCATAGGAGCAAGCCCCATAACCAAGTCCCTCCAAACTGCACCAAGTGGGCCTGGCTCTTGTTCCCCCAGCAGCTGGCTGTCTCTATGCTGAAGCCCCTTGTAAACACAGGCAGAAAAAGCTGTGCTAGAGCTCCTTGTGATTTTTATGTGAAAGTTTAGGAAAATGTGGTTTTTCTCTACTCAGAATAAGCTTGGAGTGTGTGCTTATGTTTCTTGGGCGTTTTGGGTTGTTGTACAATAGTTCAAACTGAACATCTGACAGTTATTTGGGGGTTAATTGAGGGTTTTTATATTGGGTCCAAATAAAGTCATCTCTTCTCTGGCCCTCTGTAAAAGGAATACCTCAGCCTTGAGGGATTTGCTTTAGCAACTAGATACAAATGGTAATTAAAAAAAGCACCTTTAAAGATTGTTTTAATTTGTTTTCTAAGTCTGAAGAAGACCATTTTAACTAATCAAGCCCTGTGTACACAAACTCTTGCCTAGTTTTTTACTGGATAGTGTGGGTCTTCAGGATAACTTTTACAGGCTGCTGTTTAATTGTGCTGGTTTGACCTCTGCTGCTGTAACAAGAGAAATAAAAGGCACCTGCTTAATAACCTGGGTGCCTGAATAGCTTTGTTTGTAAGCATGTTAGTGTACGATATCCTTACTATATTACAACAGAGGGGCCCTCCTAGTGATATTAAATCTGGTTGAGGTGCAACAGAGTAGGACCTAAATCAGTCTTGCAGAGTCAGCATCTGCCTTTCTGTGCAGCACTTTCTGTTATAGCATTTAATGTGTGAAAGATCTCCAATTGCTTAGACTAATGGTAGGGTGTTTGCAGAAATAAACTTGATTGGGGAGGATGGATTTGATTTTTATTTTGTTCAAATTAATTATTTGCAAGCATGATATTAGTCTTAATTCTTATGTAAAACTTGTTTGTTGTGTAGTAGTGAGAACAATTGTTGTCACATGTATGACAGTGTTGGGAAATGAGAATGTTCCTAATACACGAGTTAAAATATTTGTGGTTTTGTTGTAATTACACAGTATCTGTGTTTGAAGCAGAGGGAGATGTGGGTCTGCATTCACACTCTGCACGTGCAAAACTACATATGGGTTTTGATGTTCCTGGTATGGGGAGTTACCAGAAGCAGCCTGAAACTTATTGCTGAGCCAGCTGAGTCCAGCATGTGGATGGGTAGCTGGAAGAAGTTGAGGGGTTGAATAGCTGCAATGGCAAAGCAAGTGGTTTAGTATTTAGTTTCTATATTTTACAGTAAATCTAATTCTAGATCAGGTTCTGGTGTTAGAAAAGCTTCCTCGAGCTTATCTAAATTTGACCCAAGTCACTTGGAATACAGAATCTCCAAGAAGCTTTTTTCCTAGTGAGCTGAAACTGCTGAAATGTCGCCATATTTATTGACTTTATCTAAAAAAGAAGTTGGTAGCTGCCAGGACAGGCTGCTGACATAAAAAACTCGTCTTGGATCGCGCGTTTGGCTGGAGGCCAGATAATGAGTTTCTATAGGAGTTTGTTGGCAAGCTTAGGTTTTTGCTTAGGTTAATCTAATGTAACTGCAAGTAATATGGAAGCCTGGTACATCCAAAACAATTTTTAGACAAAATGATCTTATCTTTTTTCATATAACAGCTCCTTGTACTTAGGACATTTAAAAAATGCCCTGAAACATGATTCTTTACTATTTTCTCTTTTAATGGTCAACCTACTGAATAATCCTTTAAAAATATTGATACTGATGACATCTCTCTTTTGATAGCCTCTGTGTTACAGAGTTTAAGCAGACTCTCTTCAGTGGAGTGATCTGTGAGTGCTTTAAAGAAAGGTTTTCATTTTTAAAGACCAGGTGGTAGCACACTTAAGGTTAGGTACGTCAGTTTTACTAGTGAAAAATATGATAAATGTATTCATGGGTACATTTGTTGGCCAGGTTATCATCTGTGACCTAGGCTGAAATGCCTGAACCATCCTAGGAGGAGGCTGGATTTCAGGACTTCTTGTTCCCAGTGTCCAACTCAGGCAGTTGCACCACTGGGCCCTTTCACTGGCCTCCTGGGTGTTTCTTTCTTCACTGCCTGAAGGCAAATCTTGAAGAGAAGGGGTGGAGATTGCTCTGTCACAAGATGTTTTGTTGCCTGTCACTTCTTTTGTATAAGTGAATATGAACCCACTCTAAAGGGAAAACTGAATTCAGGTCTTGAAACGCGCACTGAAGTGCTGTATATGCCGCACTATAAAAAGAGGTCCAGATCTACCCCTGGTCTTTGGGGAGCAGTAGATAAATGTGGCTGTAACTGAAGAACAATGAGGCCTTCTGATGCTGCCCAGGGCAGCGATCCTTATCTGCAGCCTTGATTTGGCTGTTTCATCCATAAGAAGGATGGAGGCAGCCTGGAATGCATACTTGTCCTCCACTGGTAGGGGCTGATGAGTGCCAACCAGAAAAGGGATAGCACCCTACCACAGAATCATAGAGTAACTTGGATTGAAGGGATCTTAAAGATCATCTTCCAGCCCCCTGCTGTGGGTAGGACCCCCTTCCGCTAGACCAGGTTGCTCAAAGCCTCGTCCAGCCTGGCCTTGAACCCTGCATGGGGATGGGGCAGCCACAACTTTTCTGCGCAACCTGTGCCAGCGCCTCACTACCCTCATAGTGAAGATTTTTTCGCGTCCTTATTATTTCTTTGTGCAGCTGTATCATTAGCAGTGTAAGCACAAATGCCAAACAAACAGCTTGTTTTATAACTACTTGTCTGTAGGTCTGACTTGACGTGGTATGTAAGTCAAACTGGTTGAACACAGATGGAGATCTTTGAAATGGGAGGGAGCGTGATAAAGTTGTGCCAGCGCTTATCAGAGGTTTAAACTTCCCTGATAGCATTTGTTCTCTAGGTGCTATTAATAGTAGGGCCTAGAGATATTTCTGGATGTGATAGCTGACAAGTTTCTTCATCAAATAGTCAATGAATGAGCAAGAAGTGTTTCTATTTTTAAACTTAGCTTTGACAAGTAATAGAACTTCAAAGGAAAGTTGTTCATAGAAATTAACTTTGCTGTGAGTTACTGCAAGTGATTCTTTATAAGTGAAAGATTAAGCACATGACTGCAGCTTGAAGTGTCTCTGATAAAGGAAGAGGTTTTTTGGGGTTTTCTGCCAGCTGTGCTATAGGGTATTTATATTAGTTTCAAACTTCAGTGTTTAAATGAAGGGTGCTAATAAACCTTGGCAGAGGTGCAAAATCAGGCAGATTTTGAGGGGAGTGATCTGGTTTGAACTCTGTGTGAATAGTCACTGCCAAAGTGTTAGGGTAAGCAGAGAATCTGCAGGAAAAGACGAAGAGCTCTGTTGAAAAGCGGTTTGTGCTGGGAGGTGAGAATTGCTTCAACTGTCAAGGCTGTGGGAGCCAGTAGCAAAAGGCTCTTCTTGCTCTTTATTTGTATTCCTGAAGTGACCCATGTGTAGCTCTGCCTTTGCTTTATCATCTCACACCAGTGCCCGGGGTGGTGTGCCATGAAGCTAAGCATGCTCTCTAATGAAGAGCATGGCAGTGCTGACCATAGGGAAACAAGGATAGCAACAAGAACAAGTGCCTCAAAATAAATTTCTTAGCACTGCAAAGGCCATTTGGGAGAACATTGTGGCGCCTTCAAAATGGAATACTCTGAGCTGAGGAACAGACTGATATGTGTAGACCACTGAATTGAATGGATTTGGCAGGTCTTGTTTAAATCAGAACTTACACAGTCTTGGAAAGCTACCATTACAATGAGTTAATGTACATTAATAAAGCTTTCTTCTCTTGCCTCTTAACAAGCCAAATGCTTCTCCCAGTATGATTTATGATTTAGAATTTCAGTATTGTCCTTGTCAAACACTGTCTCCGGAAGTGGAATGTCCTGGGCATTTCTCATGTCTCTGCGTGTGGGTGGCACCTACATGTTCTGCAGAAATGCTGCTCTGCCCTTTCTCTTGCAGTGAAGTTTTGGCCATGCTAGTTTTATAGCAATGTGAAAGCACCTCTAATAAAGTGATTGTCTTTTGCATCTTAAAGGGAGTAATAGAAATCTAGCAACAGGTATACAAGATTATCAGTAGTGGTAACTTTAAGGATTTTGGCAGTGCATTTGAATGTGGCTTTTATGATCAACTTCAGCAATCTCTGGTTTCTGGTGGGAATTTCTGCATGGATCTGTCTGTTGGCTTCCTTCAATAAACACTTGGTACTTTTTCTTTTCTTAGCCTGAAGCAGTAGGGAGGTGAGATAGCATCCTTACTCTTTTCCTCCATTTTTTTTTTTTTCTGGGAATTTAAAGGTTGGTTGTGAAGTTGAGTGGATTTTCATGTCTTTGGTTAGAGGCATCAGCAAGATGAAGAATGTGGAGTTAAAAGGTAAACTGTTTTTTGTTTCAGGTAACCTGTTAGGAGCTGACTTCCTAAACTTTCTTTGGGTTGCAGGTTGTTAACTTTAGACTTGCTTTAAAAATCAGCATGAGAAAGAGGCCACTTCCCTGTTACGTGTGGGAAGATGATAAATCATCAACTACTGAAAAACAAACCGTGCATCTGTTGCACTGTGGGGAAAAAAGTGCCTGTTGAAAAGCTAAGCTGCAGCATGTTTTCCCTCCAGTGGCAAGAAGGCCCTTAAAAATATGGTTAGAAGTAGTTAGTGGTTAGAAGGTGTGTGTTTAGGTGTAGGGCAAACTTTCTAACATCCTCTTGATGTCTTGTTTCTTGCAGAGACTCCAACCGTCATGTTAAGGTAAAGCAGAAAAGTGCAGTGCTGAACATGCTAAAGAAGTTGGACAAAATAAGGTTCAGAGGTCACAAGAGAGATGAGTTCCTTGATTTAGCAGAGTCTCCAAATGCTTCTGACACTGAATGTGGAGATGAAATCCCGGTGAAAATACCTCGAACGTCAACTCGAGACAATGAAGAGCTGAGAGACCCTGTAAGTACTTGATTTAAGTATTGTTATATTGTTATATAGTTGTCAAGCAGAAAAAATAACAGGAATTAATAATTCTTTGTCCCTATATTTTGGATTTAACATTTGAAGATTTGTGGCTAGGAAGTAAGCTTCGATAACAGGCTTCTGTTTTCTGGAAGGATCAATTAATTTCTTAGTATTAGGGTTCCCTGTCCCTGCTATTGATTTTAGATGTTGTGGGTTGACAGGTTTGTTAAACTTGGATGTGCTTCTGAATGCTGTCTGGTTTGTGCTTTGTTGAATTACTAATGAACAGATATGAAGGAAGGACTTGTTTCCAGTCTGAGGAGCACAGATCTGCCCTAATGACACTGGCCAGGTCTGCAGGGATAAGAGTTCTGGTGGCTCATTAGAGCTAGAGGGTCACACCACCTTGTTCTTCACTGAGTAATGTTTCCATGCTGTAGAACTGGTTTAAACTTATGCAGAAGGTGCTAAAATTTTTTGGTGCGTGTAAGCAGAAGCACCCAAACAGACTTACCTTTTAAACATACCCTGTTTCAGGTAAAGTTAAATATTGGGTAAAAAATAAATAAACTAAATCCTCTTTTAACTGTTAAAAAATGGCTGTGGATCCTTGAGCTCAGAGTGCTACAATCTAAATTAAGATTTGTCCATGTAACTGTATTGTAGAATGTGACTTGGCAGTTAGAATTTGTACTTCCCTATTTGGAAACTCAGTGTGCAATTCTTATCCTCAAAATGTGGTCAGGCTGTTGTCTGAAAGCTCATTTCTAGGAGCATGGAGTTTGCTCACCGCAAGTTCTAAACTAGAAGCCTTCAAACTGTATATGCTTAAGCATCCCCTTTGGGGTTGACAGCTTGGATCCTGTTCTGTAGCTATTAGGATTTTTGAATTTAAGTGTGCTTGTATAATACCATGCACAATCCTGCTTACATGGAGCTCTTTTGTGAGAATTTTTTTCCCTGTGATCATGGAACAAACAAGTGGTAATGACAGCATTTTTCTGTCACAAAAAGTCTATTGTATGCAAATTGTCAAGCTCCTTGGATGAGGAGGTCTACTGAATGCCTTTCCTCTGCTCTTATTCTACTGAAGACATCTGCCATTTGTTAAGATGTACAGACTGTCTACACTGGGACTAATCTGTGCTGCTGCCCTTCCAGCATGGTATTTTCTGAAGTTTTTTTGTAGGTAAATACTGGCTTGTTTTTATTAAACTGAAGTCATTATATTTATATGTGGAGAGCACACATAAATATGTATCTATCATTCCATTTATACCATTGTATCTAATCAGAAGGATCTGGATGGCAGACCAGGAGGCTACAAAAAGGTCTGTCTTGAACCCTAGACACTATTTTCTGTATTTCTTTAAGAGGATAGTAGCTCCAGGATGGTGCAGCTGAGGGGACAGTTTTGACTAGTTATAAAGCCCTATGGCTGCATATCTGCAGTGATGGTCTCTGTTTTCTCAAATTGCTGCCCTCCTAGGGCAAGAAGGGAGACGAAGTAATCCCCTATGCTGCAGAGATGACAGGAGTAAAGGAAGTACTGCGCGGTGTTCAAGGCCAGGTTGGATTGAGCCTTGGGTGGCGTGGTTTAGCGGGAGGTGTCCCTGCCCATGGCAGGGGGGTTGGAACTGGATGATAAGGTCCTTTCCAACCCTAACTATTCTATGATTCTATATTTAAGTCAATATTAAAACAGTGGCTGAGTTTGTATGAATAGGGCAATTCTGAATTATGTCTCCGTTTCTTACTGAGATCACATGGTTGAATTGTGCCTGAATTGCTTTTAATTCAGTGGCTAAAACTCAAATCTTGAATTGCTTGTACAGGGTTGTTTTCTCTCTAAGCATCTTAGTATTATACTTCTAGTTCACTGATCATGAAAAGACCAAGTCTTGTTGGTATCTTCCTGTTTAATATCTTAGGGAAACTGTTGAAAGCATAAAAAAAGTCAATGCAAGTCTTGTGCATGAATTGAAGTTATGCTGCTTGTCCTTTCAGATAGATGTGAGCTGTACTGTGCTTCCACTTCTGTTGCTTCACTGATTCTATTAAAATCTGAGTACAGAGCTCATGGGCTTCAAAGAGCAAGACTGGTGGCTTGGAACTGATCACAGGCATACAAAATTTGAGTGCTGGCCCCCTTATCTTCAGTATGTAGATATCTGACTCCACTGTCAGCCATTCCCTTGACAAAGGCTTCATCTCTGCCCCTCTATTCTTCTTCCCACCCCCGACCCCCCCCTTCCGTCTGGTGTATTATTCATTACAGAGCCATTAAGGAAAGTTCTCCATCTATTAGAACAGTACAGCAGTGTCATGAATGAAAGGCTCTTCTGTACTGTGCTGCAAGAGTACGTAGTGAACTTAGAAATGTGCACATTAGGTGCCTCTTCTTCATGTCTGTGTCTGAGGTTGACAAGCATATGCAAAAACTTGCTGCAAATGGAGGTTTTAGAATAAAAAGCCTTGTCATAAAGCTTGTGATTGCACAGCCCTGCGAAGAGCAGCATTCTTTGTTGTGCACCTCCAGCAGTGCGCGTTCAGTCCTGGGCCACAGATACAGCAGTGGGACTGAGCCCCAGCACTTCACATGTCTGACTGGAGCAGCAGGTGCAAAATTTACGCCCAGTGGAAGGACAGAAAGGATGTCCAGATGAGGTCATCTTATATTCTTTATCTTGAAACCATGAGCTTTATCTGTTCAGTTCAGTAATATGCACCCTGGCTCGTGTTTGGGTAAAGCGCACAGCTAGCTCCTGGTAGGAGGGCCCTGGGGTTGGAAGGATTTGTTATTTTCCTTTGAATTTTCCTCAGTGATTCTTTGTTCCAAAGGTGTCTTACTCTTGATTTGCACTAGTTTGGTCTCAATTTAGAGACTGGCTGTTTGGTTGTATGGGCACTTTCACTCCCTCTCATTGAAGTGTTCTGACTACCACGTATGTCTTGGGTAGCGGGTGCTTTCTTAGGTCTCTGTGGGTCCTTGGACACTGTGATCAGATCATTGCCAAGACAGCTGCTTTGATTAGCAAATTAACTCTTTGTTAAGCATCTCTTTCAGTTCCGGAATGGCTTCCCAGATTTCTTCTTCCCTTTCCTCTTTACCATAGGTGGTTGATAGTTTGTTTTTAAAGCAAGGACATTCAGCACTGCATGCAGCATTTATTTCTGCATTGTTATGTAAAAATGCTACAATCACTGAATAGGTAGAGGGGGTAATCTGGTCCATTCCTACTTCCTAATTGTGAATGTATTAGCATTTGTCCTGTTGTGACATTGGAAATTCAGGTAATGTTGCTTGCTTGGTAATTAAAGTCTCCTTTATTCAGTGCCATTAGAGTTTCCTATTCTGAATATGCAGCATAGGTTCCTTCCTGCTAAATCACAGTTCTGTGCCTAAAAAAGCTTTAAAGTATTGCTTTGGCAGCTTGATTTGCTAAGATGCAAATGTTTGCAAGTGTTCAGGGGAGGGAACTGTGCCCTGAAAATCGTAGCCCGCCCTTAGATTTGCCAGTTCTGCCTTGATTTGCCTAATTTTAACTTTTGTCGGTTTGTGCTATAGATGAATTTATGATGCTCCCAATGTGACAAATGTCCTGTTTCTATAAAAGAGGAGAAAGTGTTCTGTACTGGATGAACACGGTGCAGAGGAGGATCATGTCCCCTTTGGCAGAGGGGGAAAGAACAAATTCATGTTTAAACCCATGGAGGTTCTTCAGTAACCTAGCAGTGGGAATTACAAGTTGAAGGGCTCTCATAGCTGACATGTACTGACCCAGCCTAATCTATTTATGCAAGTTTCCTGCCAGTGTGCTAGGATTAAATCTGAGTTACTGTGGTACAGAAAACACTAACTTACTTCCTATTCCAGTACAGTTTGGCTTTTCCTGAAACTCGTCAATTAAAACGTTAAATGCTTCTGTATTGATCACCTCATCTACAGTGATTGGAAAGTATAAGGCATGATGCTTAGGAAAGTACAAAGAGCTGTACAAACATTACAATTAAGACAATAAAGTCTCTAATCCTGGCTGATACTAGTCTTGGTTTTGTTGGGTTTTTCTAATTTATGTAAAATATAGCTGTGTTTTCAGGAGCTTGCCAATACAGGTATGCTTTCAAGAATAGCTACTAAGGATTAACTATTCATGCAGATGTGTTTTGTTCTTGAGCTGTGGTGTTGGTTTTTGCCTTTCCTTACTGCAGGTAAGTGCAGCAGCCATGGGGAACCCTTTTGTAATTTGAGGTAAGAAAATGCACATTAAGTGTCAGTTGAGAAACCCATGAGGCTTCACCCTCTCTAGGCAAGGGTTTGCAGGATGAAGGAGGCTTGGAGAGAGAAGGGAGGGAAAGCAGAGAAGTGTCAGGTTGGGAGGTGCTGCCAAAAAGCCAGAGCTGCACAGGCTTGAAAACACATTCTGGGGAGCTGTGTTTTTTCATATCCAGAGCTGGATGTGGCTTGGGAGTGCAAGTCTGAACTCTGATAGTGGGTTAGAGACGATCTGTTGTCAGTGGAAATCTTCCTTTAACCTGTTTGTCTTGGAATCCATGCTCTACTCTGGCATTTCGGTGGCTTCCTAGGTACCGCCAGGGCTTGTGAGCAGGCTTTGCTAATTAATAGCCAACATTTTAAGAGGGCTCTGTGTCAAATACTGTCAAAGTTAGAGACAGAAGGAAAAGCAGAAATCAGTGGAAGCCTTCAAGGCTAGTGTGAGTCAGAAGCAAGAAAGGGCATCTGTACAGTATGGGGTAGTTAATTCAGCCCAAGTCCCAGCACTAGCCTACAGAGGCAGCAGAAAGGAGAAACCTTTACCCAGTTAACACTGCTAACTTCAGAGAGAAGTACTTTTTTTAATTTGGAGGCAGGCAGTTGACCTCCAGCAAATTTATAGACCTTATTTCTTGTCTTTTTAGCCCATTAACACCTCTTGACAGAATGAGGTGTGTTGGTTTGAGGAAAAAACTTCAGGGATGTAAGAACCATCTGCTTAAATGTCTCCCATACCACTGCCCTGGACATGCTCAGTTTTCTGAACGCTTCTAAGTTGTATTCATTAATATGTTATGGTGTCACTGATTTTGGAACTTGGGTGCTTTATTTTTCACCAAACTTGTATCACTCTGTATCTTACTACTCTGGTTAAGCCATTTCACTTTTCCTGTGTTCTTAGTAAGCAGCTTTGTATTTTAACTTAGTGGATATTTTTATTCTTTTTCTTTTCTGTAGCATAGGAAGTCATTGTAACCTTTTGTGGTTAGTTTAATGATGTGTGCCTCCTGATTTTTAACTCATCAGCTGATGTTAGACCTCTTGGATCCAGCGCGTTAGCAGATATACGCATTTGGAAACTTCCAGAATGAGTCATAGAACCACAGAGTGGTTTGGGGTGGAAGGGACTGTAAAGATAATTTAGTTCCAACCCCCTGCCATGGGCAGGGACACCTTCCACTAGAGCAGGTTGCTCAAAGTCCCATCCAACCTGGCCTTGAACACTGCCAGGGATGGGGCAGCCACAGCTTCTCTGGACAACTTGTGCCAGTGCCTCAGCACTCTCACAGGGAAGAACTTCTTCCTAATATTTAATCTAAATCTACCTTCTTTCCAATTAAAACCATTTCCCCCTTCTTCTATCCCTATATGCCCTTGTAAAAAGTCCCTCTTCAGCTTTCTTGTCGCCCCTTTAGGTACTGGTAGGTGGCTATAAGGTCCCCCCTGAGCCTTCTCTTCTCCAGGCTGAACAAGCCCAACTCTGTCTGAGAGGTGCTCTGTCACTCTGATAATCTTTGTGGCCTCCTCTGGACTCACTGCAACAAGTCCCTATCCTTCTTATGTTGGGGCTTCAGAGCTGGATGCAGTACTGCAGGTGGGGTCTTACAAGAGAGGAGTAAAGGGGGAGAATCACCTCCCTTGACCTGCTTGACCATACTCCTTTGATGCAGCCCAGGATACAATTGGCTTTCTGGGCTGTAGATGCACACTGCCGGCTCATGTTGAGCTTCTCGTCAACCAACACCCTCAGGTCCTTCTCCTCAGAGCTGCTCTCAATCCATCCTTCTGCCAGCCTGTATTTTGGCTTGGAATTGCCCCAACCCATGTGCAGGACCTTGCATTTGGCCTTGTGGAACTTCATGAGGTTTGCATGGGCCCACCTCTTGAACCTGTCAAGGCCCCTCTGGATGGCATCCCTTCCCTCTAGAGTGTCAACCACACCACGACTGGTTAACTCGTATCACTGTCCCCAGTACTATACACCTCTTGCTTTTTCCTTCTTCGTAAGAAGCATAGTTAATGTATCCTGGGTTTTAGTAAATGACTTAATATCTCTGAGGGAGGAAAAGCAGATTTGGTTCTTTAGATGGGTTTCTGAAATGTAACTCGTCTCTGAATTAAACATCTCTAGCATCTTCAGTGAGGGTAAAAGCTTGTATATACTTAGATACCTGCTAGCCCCTCTCTTCCTCTGTTCCCTCACCTCTGTGTTGCTGTCATCTCTGAAGTGCCTGGGGTTGGAGACCAGGGACTGGTTGGGCAGGAACCAGGCGCTGTCTAAGCACCGGGCTGGTGTGCAGAGCCCAAGCGCATTCCTGATAAGTGTAGCAGCTTGCTCTTTGACCTGTATGTGATTTTACTGATTGATTTATTTATTTTTAAGCTGTGTCACTGTTTCTTTAGACAGCTCCTTGTGAAATCCTGTGTGTGGGGAGCAGAGATTGTCTGTTTGTACCAGATACGGATATGCAATATAGGAGGACATGCTTTAACTCCTTGGCAGCAATCTGTATTTCAATAACACTTCCCATGTGCCTGCTGGTAAGAGTGTGCTGTAAGGGTGCTGCTGTTTGACTTGAGCCACACCATCCCCCTTGGGCTTTCCAAGTGTCTGGCGAGTGATAACACTAAATCTTGCAGCGTAAATAAACACGACCCAGCTCTATAGATAAGAATTAACAGAGAGGTTAATTGCAGTCCCATGCTCATCTGAAAACAGGCAGCTACAGTTATTCTTCAGCAGTGGCTGGAGTGGTTGCAAATGGCATGTGTTGCTGTGCCTATCTGGCTATAGGCAGGTGTGAACAGGAAGTCTGGAGCACGGGAAGGAGCTGCAGCTCTCTGTGTGAGCTGTTTGTCTCTGTTATGGCATGGTTTCTGCTGGATCCAAAGTGGGAATCAGCTCAGGGCTGCTGCTAAGCTAACAGCTTCTGCTCCTCATTGGGGCCAGCAGCGTTGGCAGAGTGCTGTGTGGGTGTGTGTTGCTTTTGGGACTGGAAATAGCATCTCTGCTTGGCACTGTATTGAACAAGCCCAGGTGGGGAGTTGATGCCAGGTAAATGCTGTGCAGTACATGCCTGCAGAGTGCTAGTTTGCCTGTATAGACAAATTCTGAGGCTTAAACTCAGCATCTGTTCAGCTCAAGCAAGAAAACAGATATTTAGTAGATATTTCCACACTGGTTTATCTTAAAAGTACAAATCATTCCCAACAGTGAAAGTACTTCCCAACAGTGAAAATACTTTGCTTTCAGTGAGCTTTTTGCACCTCTTTTTTAAAATGTAGGAAATGTCTTTTAATTAACTCTCTTGTAGATTAGTTAAGTTTATGTATGTATGTAATTTAAGCTGGCATGGTTGAATGCATGCAAGCGGACTTCTGAAAGCAGTACAGTTCCTGTATGTTTCCAGGGCTCAAACAGGGGATGGGGGAATGGTAAATAAATCCCCTTTTGTTTTGGGATAATTTCTGTAATCTAACACTTTGATTTTCAGTATAAACTGCTGGGAAAGCTCCTGTAATCCCTGTTGACAGACTTTTGTACCTGGTGGGGACTGCATGCAGTGCCTGAACAACCATTACACAGGAGATTCCTTTACCCACCATTTTCCCTGCTGTCTGAAAATGCCCACTTTGTGAGAGAGAGATAACATCCCCTGCCTTCTGCCATGTGGGATTGGGAGTTTTTCTGTGCTCACTTCGTGAAGGCAGTGATTGTCACTGCTCTTCCTAACTAATCAAATTGCTCTTCAATTCCTGCATTCTGCTGTATTTCCAGTGCTGAGTTCATTCAAGGAGTGCTGGTAAATCTGTCAACACAGTCTTCTGACTACTCCTGGCCTGTCAGGATCAGCTTTTGGGCACCAGTCACGTCCTTCAGCAGTAACTGGGCTGTGCTGGAGGTCGGGGAGGAAGGGGACCCAGTCTTTGCAGAGAGACTGTGGTCTTCAGAATTACAAATTCCATAAATGGGTATTAAAATATGCAATATGGGTTTTCTAATAGCTCTGTAAATATCTAGGTAAGTATTACTGTGCTAGCTTCATAATTTTATATGTAAAGTATGTTGCGTTGACTGTTCATTTAATGGGAAGAGGAGAGAGTGATAGTATAAGTATGCCTTTTAAATCAGCAGAAGAAAAGCTAAACGATGATACAGCAGAACTGATAAAGGGGAAAAATAACTTTTCTGTAACTCCTTGAGGCCTGCAGAGGTGCATTCTGTAAACTCAAATGGGAGAGGTGCTGTGCATTTGATTAGCTTTCACTCATTTATTTAGGTGAATGCTGAAGAAGAGGCCTGCAAAGTTGGTGACACTTGCATGTTTCTCACGTGCCTGTTTCTTTACTGCCCCAGAAGTAAGATGTTGTATTTAAATGGCAACACAATGTACCTCTGAGCTGTATGTTCTGCCTCTCTTACAGGCTGGTCCAGGGACCATCATCATGGCTTCAGGAGTCCAGGATTTTAACAGAACGGAGTCTGACAGACTGAATGAGATCAAAGGTCACCTGGAAATAGCCTTACTGGAAAAGCACTTTTTACGTAAGTATGAAATTAACACTCTGTGGGAAGGAATGGCTCAAGGCTGCTGAAATAAGGATTCTTCAAATTGCAAAAGTTGGCATCAGAATTTTGAGGTGTGCTGATGTGTGGATAGTACTTGGGCTGACGCTTCCGTGTGAGGAACTTAAAAGCATTCCCAGGGTTTCTGGGTCACTTGGATATTATTTTTCCTCATTGCATTCTTCACAACGTACCTCACTACGTGACCAAAGTTGCTTAGTTGAAGTCTTGATGTTGACATCTGCACATTGTCTTAGAATTAACTCAGTGTGGTTGCAATAGGTGTAGTAATTTTAAGAAGGTATTTCTGAAGGGGCGACCAGTGCTTTTCTGTGACAGCATGTTTCAACAGTAATATGTCTTAAAACACGTCTCTTAACAGTAAATGAATTACTGGTAAGTGGTGTAAGAAATACAGGTAGGAGTATCTGTAGATTTCAAGTTTGGGTTTATGTATATATATGTGTATGTATCTAATAATATATATTATATAATATATAACCTATATATATTTTGTGTGTATCTAAGAGTCAAAATTGTCATTCATGGCTTGAGGCACCTGTGGGACTTTTGGGATTTTATCTTAGCAGATCTGAGCTGCTGACTTATAAGACAGGATAGTTGAAACCAGAAACATTGAAGGCAAACGTTCCTTTAACTAGATAGAAGTAGAGATCTCTGCAATAAATCAATGAGAATTCTTGCTCAGTTGCTTCCCAAAATTGTAATTTTAATGGCTTATTTTTGAACTTCAGAATATGGGGGTTGTTTTTATTATGTTCAAAGCTTGTCAGATGTTTTCTAAGGGACAGAAATAACAAGGCTATAGATACTATTTAGTTTTTAGATTACAGTGTAACAACAAGACTTGTTTATCTTCAGCATATTCTCAAGGATTTGGAATTAATTTTCTGTGACTTGTTTGTCATTCGGCAGTATTATTTTGACTTTTTTTTTTCCCCTGTGTGTATGAGAGGGAGGTCTGATAAAGGAAACTGAGCAAGAATTTATAGTGAGCTGCTGTCAGCTTCCAATGATAACTGAAAGAGATGCCATGATTGGAATATCAAGCAAAAGCTGAAGGCTCTTGCCTTCACTTGCCTTGCTGTTTTCAGTGATTTGTATTTAACTGTGCAGTACAGAGTTACCGCGTACTACTTCCATCCCCAAAGACATATTGCTTAAGCCCCTGTTATCAAATTGTTCTTCAAATGAGATGGGACACTTGTGATTTCCTGATATAATATGATACATAACAGAAGCAGTAAGACTTCCCAGAACTGACTTCTGGTTTGAACTAGGATGTGCTTTTTGCTATAAAAACATGATAAGGTTCCCAAACACTCCTGTGGTTGGTGAACCCATTCTCAGTCCTTAGTATATGCTTAGAGGAACTACATGGGGCACACATTTTTGTGAATACTTTTATAGTCTTCATATTTTTACTGTAGTTTGAAAAACCTGATAAGCTGATGCCATTTTTAGCTGAATCTTTTTCCTTTCCATAGGCCTTTGCAGCAAACTGTGAGGTAAAGGGTAATGAAGCTCACCGTTTCGCATGAACTTTGGACAGAGGGTTCGAGATTCAGGCCAGTGGGGTTATTCAGCTGGGTTGCATGGGTCAGTCCTTACCGCTACATCCAGTGCTCCTCACTAAAGTTGAGGTTTGCTGTAGCTATAATTACAGAGTCATTCTGACAAGTCAATTGTAATTCCGTATGCAAAAACACAAGAAAGAATGATAAACTGGTAGAGAAATAAGCACAGTAAAGCTTATCCCTGTTCCCCTACGCCGCATTCAAAATTTTGGGCTGAAATATGTAACTGTGTTTGTCAGTTGGAGTGAAGTAGGAGCTCACCTTTCGAATATGCTTCCTGTATTGTTCTATTTTCTTCCTCCTTCTCTTTGGATTAATGTTGGTGGGTTTTTTTGTTTTGTTTTAATGCTAGCAATGCTTTGTTGTTTGTTTGTTTGGCTGGGTTTTTTTTTCCCAAAAAGTGAGCTGATGGAGAGCAGAAAAACGTTCTTGAAACATGCAATTTGTTTAATTTGCCTTGGAGAAAAGCCTGATCATTATTTTTAAACCCTATTGCTGCAGTAGGTGTATTTAAGAAGGCTGGTCACTCAGCAGTATTTGCATGCTATTTTTAATTATGGAATTCCTTAAGGACACCTTGCTGTAATTGCATTTTTGCATAAACCATTTGCCACTTCCTCTTACTCCATTTCCTCCAGCTAGGTGTGCAAAAAATCAGAGCAAATGCTAGCATGTGGGGGCAATATCTAAAGATCCATGGATTCACTTTGTAAGGTGTTGAGTTTCTAATAATTATCAGCCTGATCCTGGCTTTATTTTTGCCTCTTCTGTACCTCTTATTTGCATTGGTGTCTTATTATCCAGGAGGCTTAAGGAGGAGAGATTTTCTCCCAGCTGTACATTATGTATAATGTACACATACACAATGCAGCTACAAGTCAGTGTGGGTCTGTAGCTGCAGGTGCCTGGCTAAAGAAAGAACAACTGCTAGTCTTCTCTAATCTCCATTCAGCCATTAGTAGGCACAAGTAAAAGGTGCAGTTTGGCTGAGTAGTATTTTTAGTGGAACACATCCTAGACCTAGCTGCAGAGGAGATCTGGAGCAAATAATGACTGGAGAGAAACAGTTTGTCTCCAGTAAAGTGAAAATATCCCCATTTGAGATGCCAGATGCATCTCTTCTTTAGCAAAGATAATCTAAACACCCAGAGGAGTGAAGATGGAGAGGAGTAGCTTAATGTGTTGAATAGCTGTAAATGCAAATAAAATGCAACTGGAAATGTGAGGGGTTTAAGCTGCAGATTGACAGGAGGATGAGGCACATGGAGGAAGGGATCTTGGATAATGATGTCTTAAGCAAGGGAGGGATCATCTGACTCTTCCAGTCAAAAGGTCTGAAGTTGCTTTTCCTGTCTGTGCAGGAATGGTCTTAATTTCTGTGATTTAATGGCTCCTTCTGAGCCTTATTACGGGAATGCTATAGATGTGCGTGTTGGATCTGGTGGGTTCCTGCAGCACGAAACTTGAACACCTGCTGAATGGAAAGTGCGGAGGGCTTGGTCTGCTGGACCTCTGAATGTACATGGACAAAAAATGCTTTTGTCTTGGAGCTGTTGCCATCAGAGTCATCCATTTCTGAAGGACTTTGTTACTGTAAGCTTGTTTTTAATGCACATGAATACTGCCTTGGTCAGGGTTTAGGTTGGTAAGGCAACTACTGAACAAGGGCAGCTAGGGTTAGTAGTGGTTTTAGTGCTTCAAAACCTAGTGGTATCTAAACAAGAAACGAAAATTTGTTTGCTGCTTTTGCATTTGAAAAACAAAACAATAGGCAATATCTTTCTGGGTTTGCACCTTATTGAGGTAAACAACCTGTTAGTCTTCATGTTACTTTCTGTGCTTGCTTATGCAAGATATCAGCACTCTGGTCTTGATGCTTTGTAAGCAGGTATGCATCCTATGGTTTGCATGAAGTATTAGGTAAATCTCAGTCAAGGTTTTCAAGCCTTTTTCAGTGCTAGTTTTAGCAGCTCAGGGAAGAGGAGTTGGTTTTAACAGCAGCTAATAGTAAAACCAGGTGACTGTTAGAGAAGGTTAGTCATGAACTGATAAATCGAAGAAAGGCTGCGTGACGATGAATAGCTTTAGGAGGAAATAAAGGCTTCTCCCGCAAGGGTTTTGCATTCCATTCTGTACAGCAGGCTGTGGCAGGAGTCTCGAGGGGTTTACAAAACTGCTGGATTTGATTATGATTTTTATACCAGCATTGCAAGAGAAGTTGGGATTGTGCTTCTTTCCCATCAAAATTTCTGCTCCCACACTTTCCGTTCTCATACTTCTTTTTAAACTAAGTGTGTGACTGTCTTCACAGTGGTATCAATGACTGATGATTCTTTGTAAGAAGAACGACCTAGCAGAATACAGAGCTCATGGGAGCAGAGCTCTAGAAAACTATATGTGGTCCTTGGGCAGATGTGGGATGCTAGAAAGTGATAAACCTTAGGGGTGAACTGTGTGGTGGTGGTTGTGACCAGCAGAAGACCTGTATTAGAGTGTCCTGTTCTGTACAGAAATGTTAATATCTCCTTGAACAGTCACAGTAATTGTATGTAATGAATTGACTATGAAGCTGAGTCAGGGTCTAATTACCAACTGTGTCACAACACCCTTGGTGTGCTTTCTCTTGACATGAGTGTCAAACACTTGCTGCAGGAGCAGAGCTAGGGGAGGACAGAGGAATAGACTCACTGCATCAGTGTTGCTGTCTTCTTACTGACCTGGCAGCCTTTGTCACCTTTGGCTTAGAAATCTTGAAGCAGAATAAAGAGCTGATTTATGTAGCAGGTGAAGACCCTACTGGGAGAGTAAGTAGTTGTGTTTATATGAGGTACCCAGATACCAGCTGTGGGCCATAGTAGCCATTCCTTGCTAGATGGTAAGCCCTGGGTAAGGGATCCTGATGCTGCTGCACAGGATCCTAAATAAAGCATGCCGATGCTGGTGAACATGAGGCTGCTGTGGTAGTGGAACTTACCCTTGCTTTTTCATACCGTTTAATCATCCCCCTATACCCCTCCTTTCAGCTTAAAATCCTGGACTCCCAGGCACTAACAGAGTCCCTGGGAGATCTGCACGCATCCCTCGAGCATGTGGAGTTCCTCTGATGAGGACTGTAGTTTGTATATAGTGACTGGTGGAATCTTCTTGAACATTTTCCTTGGGTACCCAAGGATGCTCCAGCAAGAAGAGCTGAACCCAGGCTTTGCTGAGAGCTCTCTGTTCACCAGAGCTATGTATTCACCAGAGCTATGTATTCACCTGAGATGCTTTTGCTTGCTTTATACTAATAATTTTTTTAAGTTTTTCTAGGCCTAACTTCTCAAAAACTACAGAAAATTTCAGAAGTTTAGGAAAGGTTTTGCTTATACTCAGAGATGCTTACATGGTATACCATGTATACTGACTTCATGTTTATCCTTCCTGGACAAAAAGCCCCTCCAAAAGTCTCTTCATTTGCCTGGGAGCATTGTTGGAAAAGACAATCATGAGCAGGCTAGAGCAGCTGTGTGGGACTTAAAAGGCCTCAGCGCAGACCAAGGATTCAGACCTCTATTTCTCATCTGCAGACTCTGCTCTGACTGGTGGAGGATATGGGTTGTGCTCTTGCTCACTCTCACCTTGACTTCCAAGGGCGCAAGGTTCCCAAGATGAGGGGAGAGGGAAAGGATGTGACTTGAGCACAGAACGGCAGCAGGCTGGAGTCCTGCGCTGGTCTTTGCTGTGGGCTTTTGCCATCTGCTCTCATCACAGGACAAAGCATGTAAATGGTGGTGGCATGAATATGCCAGAATGCTGGAGGGCCAAACCCAGGAGGGTCACGTGCTGTCAGGCCTTCTTTTCTGAGACTGATTAACCAAAGCACAGCACTGCACTGACAGAGATGTATTGTTATAGCTCCTCCACCAGCTTGATGTAGCCTATGTTACGTAGGTGGGGTGCGCTCTTGCTTCTGCCTTTTCTTCATGCCCAGCTTGGCTTCATGAATTGCAGAGTAGGTGAGAAAGCTCAGGCAGGGCAGTTATCAGCGCTGCTGTGCCCATTCCTTTTGCATAACTGGGCTGGAGATTTCAGGAACCCCTTGTGGAACGTGCCCTTCCCTGCTCAGTTTAGTAACACAAAAGCCTTGGAAGAGCCTGCTGCTGTTCACAAGCCAGACGCTATTTCAGCATTTATAGCCTGTTTCGCTTCTGCCAAAACCAGGGAGTGAAAACAGTTCCTTCAATAATGACAAAATTTTTACAACTTCCTTCATTTCAGATGGATTCTGCGACTCTTTGGGCATTTTTAGTCTCTGAAATTTCTGCAACTTTATAGAGCAGCAGTACTTTTCATAACTTTTAAGCTGGCAAAAGTGTGCCTAGCAATAGAAAACTTCCCACTTGATGTTCTGAGAAGAGAATCTGTCTCAGTAAACTATTGATTTTTCAGATATTTCACATATTTTAGGGAAACAGTTTAAAATCCTTCTGTAATGAAGAGGAAGTGATCCTATGTCTGGTATAACACAGTAAAGCCCAACTGAAAGCGCTATGTAAATGTAAAAAGTTACTAATTGGTTGTTAGCATAACTATTTTGTACATACCAAAATAATGACATTCTAATTCTTTCTAACCTCACCCTCTTCCTGCTGGAAGAGGGACTAGACCAGTTTGCACAGAGGAAGATGACCTTGTCAAATATGATGTGCTTTGTAACAGTCTCCATCACTGCATGAAATAGAAGAGCATTTCGCATGAGTCTCTGCTATCAAGGTGGAGACAGTAGTACCAGGGGAATGTTAATTGCACTGAGAAGGCAGAGTGATGGTTCAGACTCAGGTTTCCCTCTACTGCTTCTGGATCAGAGCTGGTTTATTTCTTATCAAGACAGTGGTTCAAAGGACATAAGCCATGGGGAAGGAGAGTCGGAGATTGTAAGATCAGCAGGTAACAAATAGTACACAATTAATCTGTGTTCAGTTATAGCTGTGGATTGTGAACTTGTCTCCTGAGGAGTATATGAATTACTAAATAACTGTGGAAAAAAACAAGTTGGAGATTTCTGTTGTGGGTCCTTCCTTCATCACTGCCTGTTGGTAAGACAATGTTCTTTGTATGTGTCTCTTGTACCACTAGTGGTGAAGCTGTCCCATGTCCTTCGCAGCACTGCCATTTGCTGCTGATGCTTAAGGTAAAGACTAAAGCTCTTCATTGTCTTTGATGATGAAAATAGACAACATTTTCAGATTCCCAGTGTCTTGTTCTTAATGTCAAAGTTGGTTTACTTGGGACAAAGTTAAAGTACTAGCTTTCTGCAGGAGTTGGGAGTCTGGCAAGGATAGAAGTTGCCTGCCTAGCAGAGAAAACTCCCGGTGTCTGGCTCTGTCAGCATGGTAGGTGAGATCCAGTTTGATGGTGTGTGGCTGGGATTTAGTGCATTTAGTACAAATTAAACAACATACTTGAACTCTAGTAATGTTCAGAAGGTTGTAACGAGATTTGCCATAATTACCATAGACATAGAAGAGTTATTTCTGTCTTGTTAAGTACTGGTGTTTCCCCATGTAGACATGGCAGGGTGCATGTATGCTTTTTGGCATTTCTAGTTTTTAACTTGGTCTCCTTAGATTTAGCACTGAAGTGGTTTAGTGTCTAGAAACAGTGTTTTGCAGTCTCTAGCTATGCTCTGAAGGAAATTTTTGGTCACTTTGTCACAGAGGGGGGATTTTGCAGCATACCTGTAGGCCTACAAAGGAATGCTATTATGTAAAACAGCTACTAGGAGACTCCCTAATCCACCTCCAATCCCTGCATTAAAGGAAGCATCCGCTTTACCTCGCATGCAGTATTGAATTAGAAATCCAACCTGCTGTCACGCCTTCCCAACCTCATGTATTGCCTTCCATTTCTAAGTACTACTCAGGTTCTGTTCTGTCTCACCTGAACTAAGCACTTTGATATTTAAAAGCTTTTTATCAAAACATTTCTTACAAGCTTGTGTGTTCTGAGGAGCAAACTGAAATGTTTCAGTTGCTGTAGTGGCTGATGCCATGTCATTATGCAAAGGAATGCTTGGTAGCTTGTCTTTTAGCAATTACATGATAGCAGCTAAACTTCTTGAAATGTTAAATCTTTAAATGGTTAAATCCTTAGAGTTCAGGTGTGACAGTTATGCTACACGTAATAGAGGAGAAAATGCTGTAGAGAAACTGAAACAAATGTGGTTTTTTGGTAAGCTGTGGGATGCATTGCTGATGATGGTGTTTCCTGTGAGGTCAATTCTCCTAGGGTTTACAGTGCAATCAATAACAGGCAGATTAATGTAGTTAAAACACAATTGTTGCTTTGTGTCACTGACTTCTAAGTTCATTTTAAAAAGCACGATAGCATCCAGGTATTTTCCTGCTTCTCTACACAAATTGACTTTGCTGGAGAGATTTTAGAGCATTTTTTTCAGGGTCAGAACTGCTGTCATGACCTGAAAGGTTACCCAGCCTGCAGGTATATAGAGATTGTGACTGTGGGTTAATAGAACTCTGTAATAGACAAGGACACGGAGGTTTTTTACTCTAAATTTTTCCACTTTATTACCAATTGCTACAAATACCACAAAAATCACCACTAACAATTATTTCTGTGATGGATAAAGCGAATTATATATGAGTGGAAAATAAAAATATATGTGTATGTATAAAGCTGCTACAAATTATTGGCAGCTGTCAATAGTATGTCAGCAACCAAGCAGGTATAGTATTACAGGTTGCTAGAAGCTTATCTTTGGTGAAGCAGACTTACCAATAACATAGCAGCAGATGTAATTATGATAAATTACTTAAATGCACGTATTCATACGTTTACAATAATATCAGTATCAAGCTTACTGAACATACCTCAAAACGGGACAAACCGTCCCAAAAGTGGGAGGACAAACTAAACCTTCCTCAGTGAGGGTCCAAGATCTCTTAGGAAGTTTGTGAAGAGAGTTCAGCCTGCTAGGGAAAGGAGAAATACGCGCATCACAGGAAATTCTCTGAGAAAGAAGCTTAATTTTGGATAAAAATTAAGTCATTTTTATATCACTGAGGATTAAGGAGCTGTAGGACATCACCTCTTCAGCAGCCAGTAGATGCTGTTAACTGTTTTCTGTTCTTTCAGGCCAATTTTTATTTTTCCGGACTGTTTTCTTGTTGTTGCAGATAGAACAGCCAGTGGCAGTCACCAGTTCTTACTTTGAGTACATTTTCTCCTTTTTTCCCAGACTATTTTTCACCTTTTCAGTTGATAAGTTGCTGTTACAGTTCCTTGGGTTTGTGCTTATCGGTGGTATCTCAGCATGTCTTGAGTTTCTAGGTATCCAGCTGCGTGCTGCACGTCACAAGGATGCTTCTGGTTCCCAGACCTAATTGCCAAGCTGGCAGGGATTTCTCTGTCAGTATTTCAGCTGACATTTCCTTCTGTTAGTTTCCCCTTCTAATCAGGTCCCCTTATGTCTGCTCACACCAGCTGCATGTCCAGTTAAGACGTGTACCCAGCCTCGCAATATTTTACTGTTTCTTGCCCAGCAGGAGATAGGGAGCTGTGATTGATACGTCTGGGAGGGAAATTATGGAAATCTTGAAGCTGAAGCTTGACATTTTATGTTTTACCCTTTTGTGTGTGTGTGGAGGGGGGAAGATGTTTGGATTTGGACTGTCTTAAGATGAAATCCAAGAGCTCTCTGTTCTCATCGTCAAGGAAGATACTCATCTGTAGAGCTCAGTAGATAGGTACCATGGTAAAATGTTCTTACGGGTTCTTCTCAGGTGTCCATGACCTCTGCTCTTTGTGGCCAGCTTCACTTTTTCTGCAGAAGGACCCCTCAGGGTTGGAGAAATATCCTCTGGAAGTTCACTTCAGCTTGGTGAAATTGTAGATTATTTCGAGGGAGAGAGCAAGGAAGCAGGGAAGAACTCCCACCCCTCCATGGTTTCTGTTGCTTGGCAAACTTCAGAGTATTTAACCAAACCCTGAGGTTTTACAATGCCAGACCACACTGCTGCCAGAGTAGAAACAAACACTGCCTTAAAGAGTTGGAGGGGCTAAAGCAGTTTTAGTGGAGTGGATTTGAATGCTGTCATGTATGTGAGAGCTAGGAAATGCTATGAAATGTGAAGCTGTAACAATCCTTAATGATGGGATGCTGTGGTTTTTGTTTTGATTTATAGGAATTCTGCCTCATTCATTGTGTACCCTTTAGCTCTGCCTCTTTCTATAAAGAATTTCTGGACTGCTTGTCCTAGTGGACAAGTTTCTGGAGGGTTTATTTTGGTTTTAGTAGAACAAGATGTAGCGCAATCAGAGCAACTGGAATTAAGGAAGCTGGAAGATCTGAGTAAACTTTCAGAGGCATTGAGGTTAATTTATACTACTTGTGGGTTTCTTATGTACACACAATGCATAGTCACTTCCTCATAAAAGTATAAAGAGTGCTTAATGGGGAATTTTTTCCTTTAATGGTCTTGAGAAGATAACATCTCTTCAAGCTTTGGAACTTTCTGTGGTATCTTCATATTGCGCAAGCGCCAGTACATTTGAAGCGCAACAGATGTTTCTTCTCAGCTGTGTGCATGCTCTTGTTCTGGAACAAGGCGAGGCCTTGAAAGTAGGGTAAGCTACTTATAAAAGCAGTTTTCTTGTTGGATTAAAAATTGCTTGTGGACAAGTAATTAGGAACAGCTCCATATATAGGTATGCCCTTATGTTCATACCTTTCCATTTATTTAGAGGAGAGGCAAACCTGCTGCACCAGTGAAAATTCCCTACCCTGCCTTTGGGAATAAATTTTAGGTTCAGTTGTGGGAGGGTAACTTGGGTTTCTAAGCTCCAACTTTTCTTTCTGGGGTTACTAACAAAGTAGTGGGGAAATGACAGCGCTCCTTTCTGTCTGGTGGAGTTCAGCCTGTACCCTCATGGTGGAAACTGTGATGCTGTCCTCTCACATCTTTTTCCTATCTCTCCTAATTCTGTGCTTTAAACCTCTTAGTGCTGCAGGAATACAGAGAATCTACAACTCCTAACTCGCACAGTGGATAAAAGGATCAGAGATACTGCACAAGGGCTTCCTGCAGAGCAGGGAGAGTTTACCAGCTCCTTTAGGGCTTCAGACCTTCTCGCGATGCATATGATTGGAGCCAGAGAGGCTCAGATATCAAAATCAACTGATTATCAAAGATTTACAAGGCAATATGTGAAAAGAAACGGAAGAGGTTGCTGGAGGGTGTAACATAATACGCAAACCTTGTAAAATGGTGTAAAGCCTAAACCCCTGTGTCTGTGGTGATACCGGAATTAGCAAGTATTTTCTGTTCTGGTTTGCTGTAAGCTTGAAATACACTTGCTGTTCTAGTATTTAGTTTTGAGATTGAGCTTAAAAACCAGCCCAGAGACCAAAATGTAGAGCAATGTTTTTGTTTAAAGAAAAAAAGAGTCACAATCTTTTTGTCTTCTCTTGTATGCCTATCTGGGAAATGCAGTCAGTGATGATGACCCCGTTGTAGCTCTAGAGTAAAATAACATGAACAAGGATACTGTAAGTGACAAAAAGCAAGGCTAATTAGTCACAAAAAAGCCTTATACATGAAAACAATTGTGACAGCATGTATGTATGTGTATTTGTATGTATGTGTATGTGTATATATTGCATACTTACATGAAAATACAGGGGTGCCAGAAATTAATGGGTAGAGGGTTATATGGCATCTTACAACTTTATGTGAGTATATGGTTTGTTTTTTTCAAACTCATAGACACTGGGAAGAAAACAGATACTCTTTTTTTTTCTTGTTGTGGCCACAGGATTTTGCAGTAGACAGTGTTCCTGCCAGCTGTTTCTTTGGGGAATGAAGGGTATGTCAGGCTGTGTTTAGATAAAGGGTAGCTTTTACTTAAGGGCTTATTTTCGATACATTGTGTATTGAAAGGCAAACTTCAAAGTTGTGTTTCTCTTTGCTTGACAGTTGTAACTAAACATTTTGTGCATGATACAGCTGTGGTTTTTATGAAGTCCTTTTTAGCCCTGGAATACTTGCTTTTCTCTGGTGAACATATTTGGTATAGCACAGATAAAAAACCTCACTTAAGCTGTCACAATCAGATTTTAATTTTCATATGGAAATACTTCCGGGTAACTAAATCTTTTTCTTCCCCTTTAATTAACAGAGGAAGAGCTCAGGAAGCTGAGAGAAGAAACAAACGCTGAAATGTTAAGGCAGGAGCTAGAAAAGGAACGGCAAAGGAGATTAGAACTAGAACAAAAAGTCAATGAAGTACTTAAAGCAAGGTAAGAGAAATGTATGAAGCAAGGTAAGAGAAATATCTTCACTGTACAGCTGAAAGACACTTGAGATACCTGACTGTCTCTGAGGGGTTCCGATGAAAGCATCTGTTTCCAGTCTGGGCTCTCTTAAAAATAAAGTAGCTTACACAGGGAGAATCTGTTTTTCTGTAAAAGTCCCTGTTTTTCTGTAAAAGTACATCTTGCACATCCATGTACCCGGGTTACTTCACCATGCATACTGCCATAAATACAGAAGTGTCCTGTCACTCTTGTAGTGGGGATATTCTTCATCTCACTTTTTCTGATCTCCTTACTGGAGCTATCAGCATGCGCTGTGTGCTGCTGAATGCCATTGGTTATGCTTTTTCTTTTCAAACGTGTGTCATCTCCAGACTACCCAGGCATTGTTAGTCCTGTCCTAGCAGCAGCAAGGACATCCCAGTACCACAGCCCAATGCTGGAAGTGTGGGAGTGACTGAGTTTCAGCCTTATTTGCCAATGCAGTGACAAATGGAAACATGCATCCCCATACCCTGAAGGCCTTTCAGCCTTGAGGACACCCACCTTGATGATGCAGAGCATCATCATTTGAAGTTGTCTCTCCTTAGTCTGCCTATCTTCATGGGTTTTAGATCTTAAGACCATAGCAACTGCTTGATGGCCTTGTTGGTCTTAACACCGCTTGCATACATAGCTGCCTGTGTTATCTTCCTCAGCAGCAGCTGAGATTAGTTGGCTGAGCAGTAAAATCTGTGGTTCACCGTCAACTGCTGTCATCAGGAGATAGTGTAGGCTGAGTTGGTAATCGCGTGTGATAAGCACTGCCAGTTAGTTAAAGGTGACAAGCAAGAATATGCTTGTATATGAGGTTTCCCAGTGCCATACAAACTCTTCCCAGTCTGCTGCTTCCTTCTGTACTCATCCTTAGTTAAAAATGCCTTTCTGGTCAGGCCAGCAGTCTGTGTTCACTGGTATTCTATAGCAATTGAAATAGGAGCTATTTATAGGAAACGTGAGCCTAGTTGCATTCTGTATTCTGTTTACCTCCTACTCCTATAGAATCATAGAATTGTTTAGGTTGGAAAAGACCATTATGAATATTGAGTCCAACCACTAACCTGACACTGCCAAATCCATCACTGAACCATGTCCCTAAGTGACACACTACATGTCTTTTTAATTAAATACCTTCAGGAACAACAACTCAACCACTTCCCTGGGCAGCCTGTACCAGTGCTTGACAGCCCTTTCTGTGAAGAAATTTTCCATAATATTTAATCTAAACCTCCTCTGGTGCAACTTGAGGCCATTTCCTCTTGTCCTATTGCTTGTTACTTGAGGGAAGAGACCAACATCCACCTAAGCTCCTATAGCAGCCATAGTCTCCCTTGAACTTCCTTTTCTTCAGGCCAAACAACCCCAGTTCTCCTAGCTGCTCCTCGTAAGCATCCACAAACACTGTATTTAGAGGTATCAGAAAGTACATTTCTGCCTTTACACTTCAGTATCTGTTTGCACACCTCTTATCTGCGAATTTACTTAACCTCGTCTTGAAAGTGCTGGAGATAATCTGGTAGCTGTGGAGGCAGTGTTTCAGAATCCCACTCTTTACTCTAGCACAGCAATTTTCTTTCTTCCTAACAGACTTCTCAGTGGTTTCAAGAAGTACCTCACAGTTACAGAATTATGAGATTTGGTTCAGCATTCAGCTTGTTTACCACCCTTAGTCAGTTTTTAACTCTCTTACTCTTCTTCTCTCCAGACTCAAGAGTTTCAGCTTTCCCAGTGTCTCCTGATAGAGTCCTCCGTCTCTTTCATAAGTTCAGTTGCATTCTTTGACTGTTTTGTCTTAAGATGAAGAGGCTGAGTTTGTTCAGTGTTGAGTGTGGGTTCGCAAGGCTTTAGACAGGTCTTCCTTCTTATCCTCAGTACTAGTGCAGTGGGGTTTTTTTAGCTAATTTTTCACACTGATGTTTTTCCAAAATCAGTGGTTCCCTGCAAGGTTAGTCTGTGTGCAAGGCTTCACCTGAGCTGCCAAGTTGCATGCTTAGAAGGGGCTCTGCAAGGTCCTCTTGTTCCCAAGTCAGCCCCATGACCATGCCCTGGGAAGGTGATCTGGACTGCTGTCATCTGGTGTTTGGGGCTTTTTTTTGGCATTTTTGGCATTTGACATTTTATAGTTGCTCCTACAGCTGAGACGTGGGAATGCGTTTTTACTCTCTATGCTGGTTGACTTGGCTGTATGCACACATAACTTCCATTTTATGTCTAAACTGATGTTGCCTGATCGAGTGGGCTACTGGAGACAGTGGAAGAGAACAAACTTGGACCCATCCCCCAGCTGAGTATCAGTTAGCTTGATATCAGCAGTACAGAGCAATGAGTATTGTTTTCTTCTGTTGGTAGGTAAAACTGATGTTTCATGGTAGCTTTTTGTCTGTGACTTGCTGCCTTGAAGAAGTTGCTTGAGATGCAAATTCCACATGCTTTAGCACTGGCATAGACCTAAAGGCTTTCTCCCAGGAGCAGGTACGCTTGGGCTCTAGGTCACCTGTCGAGAAGGGTGAGAATGATCCCATCATTTCTGGGCATCCTGGAGAAGTCTGAGGAGCCATCTTCCTTTGCAGGGAGGACAAATCATTCTGCCTTGTGTCAGAGTAATGAGGATGGACGAGGGTCTGATATGGCTCACTGCACTTTGTAAGTTTTACGTGTTTTACAGAGAAAAGAGTTTGACGGTCTTAGTTTACCAGTATTAGTGTCAATATCTGTGCCTTGTTGGGTTGTGGACAGCAGCAAATCTCTAGCAGGTATGCCATTGCTAAATTAAGGTAGGATGACTTGTTCACATCAGTGCTGTGTTCCCATTTATATATCCTAAGGGTTACGCTAGCCCTGTTAGCTTGGGGATTACAGCAAATTATCCCCTTTACCCAGGTCTTGTTCCATGTAGTCTTACTAATATTTCAGCCTTTTGGGGACAGGCAAGTATATGCAAGATGACAACAGAAATAAGACTTTGAAAATTTTCCAGTTTCTACCCAGAAGTAAAACCAGGTTGTCTGTGGTTTTCCCTTAACTTATGCTCCATTGTGTGAAATTCTTCTTCCCTGCTTTATATCTGTTTACACTTCACTGTAGGTATTCAAAAATACTTCTGTTAGGACGTACAGGCAAAGTATTTGCTCGCACAGTCAAATACATAATTGGCCAAATTTACACCTCATGGAAACTTAATTTTATTAAGCAAAGTAACAACAGAAAATAGTCTCTGCTTATGTCAACAAAACCAAATTCACCCTGCTTTTCAATTGGGTGAGTTTTCATATAATCTTTAAATAGATATGCATATAATGTGTTTGCATGTACTCCTCTGCTTACAGAAGTGAACAGAGGAAAACCAAACCATGCTGTGGTGTAAGAAGGAATAATTATTTTAAGAGTTGCAGTGTTCAGAAGTATTTGTGCAGTTTATCAGTGCATGTAGCTGTAGAGTGTTCAGCAAAGAGAAAGCAATGAGCTAATAATCTGGAATTGTTAATAACACTTTTTAGTGAAGTACATAGGCTTCTTCCATAGAGCTGTGCGCAGGGGGGGAGAGGAAGAAGAGGATTTTTAGTGGTTTTGTTTGTCATGGTGTTTACTGTCTGTATGTCAAAGTATTCAGAAATGCAATGGCTTCAGTTGAAGTTTTCCGTAGATGCACTTCAGGACATCCCAGCATTTGTTACGACAGCTGGAGCATATGACATTTAGCCAGTGGAACAACACATAGATGATTTGGAATAGTCTGTGTGAGCAGTGCTTGTTTATGTGGATTGTGGGCTGTTGCTGCCTTATTTTACAAATTATGAACAGGAAAGAAAAGACCCCAACAAAAAAGTTTTGCAACAACACCCACAGCTAGCTGTGACTTACACAAGCCTTGTTCTCATTGACTTTGTGAACTGTTTTTAAGGGGACCAAATGCATCCCTGACTTCAGGATAGTGTTTGTCTTCTCCACTGGCTGAGGTTGCTCTTATCTATTTTAATCAGCCTGTTCTTTTAAACAGGCACAATCTCTAGTTGCATCAAAGCAACCTAGCCACAGGTTGGGGATCTGTTGGCATTACCAATCACACCCTTTCTCTGGGTGGAAAGCATGGTCCCAAAGGAATTAATGCAGCTTGGTTTTTTTGATGCAGGCTGCAGTTAGGAAGCCTTTATAGGAACACGGCTTTTTCTGTTGTTTTGGGGACCATCTATGTTTTCCAGCCTTTTAACTGGCATGAAAAGCGGTTTGTAAACTGTAGGAAAGATAATTCCTCCCCTCTGTCAGTGGTCTTGATGTATTGGCTGGTTCAACATGACCTGGTTTTTGGACTGAGCTTCTCAGTGGGTGCTCAAGCCTAGACTACGAATTCTGAGCTTTCTGGCCCAAATTTGTCTGAAATGGCTAATTATAACCTGGGTCACAGGTGCAGTAATGAGCTGTCATTAACCTGATGATTCGTAAAAGTCAGCTTCTTCATGGGGAAGAAGTAACAGGCAGATGGCAAGTAAGACATTGCCAAAAAAATGAAACAAAAAAGCACCAAGAAGGGCCAAAGCCAAACCATCATGTGCTCCTGATGGAGCCCAGTGAGGCTGCCATCCACAACTTTTTATTGATGAGAAACATGGGCAGTAATGATGCTGTGCTGCTTCTGAAAATATTTCCCAGCATGTCAAAGGAAGATCCAGCCTGCAGGTTCTGATGACTAGTGGTAGTGGGATCTCATCTTGTCTCCGTCACTGGAACCATTCAGGTGTGGGATCACCCCAGTGCCTTTGCACTGCTGGAGTTTATTGAGTCACTGGCTCCTGCCTGTGTGAACCTGCTTGTGAGTGACTGCCTCCTCTCTGTCTACATGTCTTCAGCCTCAGTGAAACACAGTGACAGATTGCAGATGAAAATGCTCACCTATGTAGTGTAACCGCCTAATGTGCTGGTAGAGGGAAACAAGGCACTGCTGTGTAATGGATTGTGCAAATTTGATCACATTGATTGCTGTCAGTCTTGAGAAAGAGCTGGAAATGGAGGAGATGCAAGGATGTGAATGAAAGAGCAAGGAGAGATTTTAAGTGAGGAATCCATGGTTTGCATAGAAACTGTGGAAATATGTCACTGAAACAGAAGTTAATATTTAGCTAGAAAACATGAACTGGTGGAATTTGAGATGGCTTTTGAAAAGAATTGCTGCAAATACAGAAGCTGTGTGGAAAAGTTCCAAAGAGGCGTGAAAACAAATGGCTTTGAAAGCAGAAACCATTGAATTCAGCTTCTCCACACTGATAGATGTCCAGTTATAATTTATAAATTGGTAAATTATTTCTGTTTCTTTTAGAAATGAGCAAAGATGTGGAAAGCTCATTAAATATGGAGAGTGCTTAGGAAGGGAGGTAATTAGTTCTGTAGTTTCTCCATCATACTTATTGATGTATGTTGGTGTCGAGATGGCACACATTAGCAATGGTCTTTTCTGTATGCAGACAGTACAGCAAGATCTTTCCCTAATGTACTTTCTAGAGGAACAGCAGGAGAGAGAACTATGTATGTGTCTATATTGCTGCAGTCTGCCCAATACAGTGGGATCCGTCTTCTCACTCTCTCTTTGCTGACTGGCATCCCACTTGGCTCCCTTCCTGAGGAGCAAAAGATGAAGGGAACACTTGAAAGCATCTGTATTGCCTGATAAATGAGTGATAATGAAATTGCATGGCAATTCACTATTTCAAGCAGTAATCTTTTCAACCATACAACTCCCTGTCAGGTAGAGCCTGCTGCAGCTGGTGTTATGTTGTCAAAGCTGCTGCTTCGTTAGAAAAATCTGTGTATACAATATCTACATGGATGGCTGAAGACTTTTGGACTGAAGGCTGAAGTATTCTCAAGACAGGTCGGCGGTTGTAGGCTGTGGATAGTGCAAATGTAATTTGAAGCTGAGTATATGTGCAGAATGTCAAAAGCATTTGGTTTTCCAAAGTCTGTTTACTTCTAATGGATGAGAATATTTTTCTTGACTCATTTTGAAAGGTTTTAAATGGTTTTGTTCTAGTACTGTGATTATCAGCTTGTGATACTGAATCTCTTTTCCTTTATTACTGTGGGAAAAGTCAGGGCTCTGAAGAGTTTTCCTGACAGGCATTGCAATATACAAAATACAACACAGAGGCATAGATAATATAACAAACTTGATAATGAATTATTTAGAAATTGTAAGATGAAATTGAACTGTCAGTGACAGGAAATGGCTAAACCACACCTCTCCTTCCAGTGGATGGTATTGCCATGGATCTTAAGTGCAGTGTGCCATGGATATTTTGGATCTTGGATTTATCTTGTCATGGTTGTATTATCTCAGCTATGGAAACCCTGGAGGTTCCAGTGCTCCCTTTACCTGAAAGGTAAACCGAAATCATCTTCATCTATAGCATTTCACATTGTTTCTGTTTTTACTTCAGGACGGAAGAGGTGCCAGCAGCTCAGCAACCTGCAAAGCCACAGACGCAAGCCAACGGAACAGGTAATCTTGGTCAGATCTCTTCTAGCAGTTTGATTTTGTAGAGGTTTTTTGTCCCTTTCTTTTGATCTTTACAAGATCAAACCTTGCTGAAAAACGTGCTGGGTCCTTAAGCAGGCTTCTGAAGAAGCCAGATGTGAAAGACCATTTTAGTAGCTTCTTATGTCACTGTATGTGATTGTGCATTTACTTTTTGTACTTGACTTTGCTCACCTGAGCAAGGAGTTTATTCTGTATTGTAAAGCCTTTAGGAATCTAGTGAAACCTCTTGCCTGATCTCATCATTCTTGCATGTCTTGCTGATCCTTCAGGTACCGGAAAACAGGTGTAATACATATGAAAAATGTTCTGTTTTGGTCTCAACTGCAAAAGCTCTTTTATGCTATTAACTGTATTACCCCTTCCTATTTCTAAAAGACGACATTCTGGAAAAGAAATAAGCTTAAGAGTAACTATATTTTTTTTGGACACCTGCACTGTCATCTACATTTCTTAAGCTGGTGCTTATTATGAATTCAGTAATACAGTGCTTTCCGAAACAACTGAGGCAACAGGTCTCAGTCTTTTGGTGCACTTGAGCTTTCCTCCCCACACCTATTCATTGAGCTTTTAAATCTGCAGATTAAATTTGGAGTTGCTCCTCCTGAATTCCCATACATCAATACTTTGTTATGTGAACTACAACCTGCCATTTTTTTCTGTCTTGTACACTCAATTTCTTCCTCAGTACATTCAGAAGTATTAGCATGTGGGAAGCTACTTCACAGGTTTTTAGTTTCAAATGGAAGTGTTGTCTCAGCTGTAAACTCTCACTAAATTCCTTGGTATTCTAGATATCACTGCAGTAGTTTGATTCTGTTTTCTGAGCACCGGTTCTTTTTCCCCACATCCATAAAAGCCTCATTTTGGCTGTCATAGTTGGCTGATTAGTCTTCATGCCTCTGTTTAATCATGTCTTAAACTTACTGAGTTCTGTGCAAACTTTGATCCTTGAATAGTTGTGACCAGTGTCCTCCTCCTGACATTGCTGTATTGACTTATGTTGCCAAAGAACAGTCTCCCTGTTCCCTCTAGACTATGATTTTCTGAGTTACAGGTTAAGTTTAAAGTTTTGTGCTCATTTGTGCTGCCTTAAGGCTTTTACCCTTATATCCATATACTTACGTTGTATTTTTCCACTGAAACTAACATACAGAAAGTGTGGATCAGTTCATTACTTTGCCATATAAGACTTTCCAGGCAGTGTCATGACTATATATTCCATATGTAGCAAGTGGCATATACATTATCTGGAGATGCATATATATCTCTGTGTATACACACATGCACAATCTTTGCAGCCTGTAAATGGTAGGAAAGTAGTAATAAAAAAGTCTTTTACAGAATCTTGCTGAAGTTTCCACTTCCCTTTCCTGTCAAGTTCATGTGGCTGCAGGGTGGGTGCCCTGCTCTCTGCTCAGGAGTGTTTTGCTTTACATTGCTTTCCTCAAGGTGACCCTTCAGCACAATAGGAGTGCTGACATTTATGTCAGTCTTTTGTTTATAGCAACCTCTTAACCAGAAACTGGTTTTATAGTGTTTGCTAAAACTTCTCTTTTGTTAGGATGTTTAAGTAATCTCTGTAATTCTGGTAATGTAATGCCTTCATGTGCCGTGTTTAGTGCAAAGCAGAAGTCACATTTAGTCTTATTTTACCAGCTTTGTGCAGTCAGGGTTCCTGTGCAATGACAGAAGTAAATTGCACAGTGAGTTTCCATGAAAAGTGTTGATGAAGGACAGGAAGGCTGTACAAAGTCTGCTTCCCACTAAAGCATGATATATGACAAGCTTTGGATGAAGGTGTCGTCTAGTATTATCCTGATACTTAATGCTTCTTCCTTATAGATAAACGTAGTCACACAGTCTGTTCGAGACTCCAGAAGTGGTTTTGTGACAAATTTGGGGAGTATGTTGAGGACTTCAGATTTCAGCCAGAAGAGAATACAGTGGAAACAGAAGAGCCTCTTAGTGCTAGAAGGTAAATCGTTAATGTGATTGTGAGAACTTACTGGCTTCTTTACAAGTTGCTTTTTTTACCTCTCTTTTTTTTTTGTTTTACAACCCTTTATGTGGTTTGAACATGGCAATAAAACTGAAAGTTTAGAACCACCTCAGAACGTTTGTGAATGTTTTGGCCACACTACAAAATTTAAAGTTCGTTTGCTGTCTTAGGTAGGGTAAGAGTTATGTTATTTACCACATTCTGTCTCATGACTCTCAAACTGTGGACAAAGCCTTAGTTAGGCTGAAGAGCTTTTACATTTCAGTTTTTGGTCTGGTGCAAGGTAGGCTGTGTTAGTTACTAAAAACACATTTCATAACAGGCAAGAATGCAACTTTATGCACAAACATCTAATTTATAACTGTAAGCAGTATTTCAATATACCAAATGTACACAACTGTGCACTACTTGCCTATTTAACAAATTACTTTTATCCATTATTTTTCAGGTTGACTGAAAATATGAGAAGGTTAAGTAAGTACTTAGCAATATTTTATTTTCTGGAAGTAAAAATAGTTGTTAGTAACCCTATTGGGAAGATTGCTACATTTTAAAATACAGTGTTTTCAAATACTTCTGCCAATTCATAAGCAGAAATGATTGTGAAACGTGGTACAGTGTTCGGAGTGCGAAGTAACTTAGAGGAGCAGTGGTAGAAGCTTGCATTTAATCTTGAATTACATAGGGTATCTCTGAACTAAAAATGTAAGGTTAATTAAAATGTAATGAATGAGGTTGGGGTATTTTTCCAGTGGCAAGAATAATAGTGTGCATATGCTTATGCCCTAGCTGGTTGTAGTTCATGTGCTAGTCTATGAGCTTATGCTTTCAAAGATGAAGGGATTGGGTGATGCATACCATGAATGTGTCTTGCATTTCTGTCTCTTGGATAGCTGATAAATTATTTTGGAAAGTGAAGGATGCAAGATGGCAGGCTAAACAAAGCAGTTAAGCCTTTCAGAAATTCTGTTCAGCAAAGAATTGCTAGCCTGAAAAAAAATCCATGTGGCTGATTTGTGCTCCAAATTGTTCAGTTAATGTAGGGGGGAGGATGAAGTTGAAAAAAGGGTCTGTAATCTCCATGTAAGATCAGTTTTGTTCTCCTTATTCTAATACTGGCATTCCTTCTAGTTTCATTTGGGGTAAAATGTCTGACCTGTTTTCTGTGGTGCACATGCATTGCCTTAAGAATAGCTTTATAAAAAGCACTATTAAGCTTAGCTTTGAGTGGTTCTTAACATCTAGGTGAGCTGCAAAATCTAGATCCCTGTTCTCCAGGGGTGCCTGACAACCACCCGGAGCTCTCAAGGACATTGCTGTCACCAGCAGTTTCCAAGCGTTGGTTGGGACCTTCCCTGCAGGTTCAGTTTAGGGTAGTGGAGCAGAGCAGGTGGAAGCAGAGCGTGAGTTTGTGACCTCCTCCAGTGCTTTGTGCATGCCCCTTCCACTTACTTCATCTGCTGCTTTGGTTGTGCTGATGATGCTCAAGGAAATCTAGTCCTAGTTGTTTAATTGCTTCCTATAGGAAGTGTATTGAGGGTAGCTGAATTTCAAGCCAAACAAATTAGGGCAGCAAGTGACAGGCTGTCTCAAGGAAAGCTTTTTGAAGCTTGTGAGCTGTACTGCAAATGAGGGTGGATGCTTCTGGGGACCCCTGTGCAAGAGTCGTCACTCTTCTTAGCAGGGAAAGCAAAACCAGTGTATTCCAGCAGAGAAAGCAAAGGTCTTCATGCAGCACTCCTCTCCTGTTTTCATGTGTCCCCTAGCCAGTTGGCCCAAGTTGTAAAAGAGCTTAGGGGAATAGAGTAAAGGAAGGACAGGTGGTTCCTAGGGAGCTGAGGAATAGCTCCTCCTGCTGTCAGTGGCTGGTTGTGTGCATCTGTGTGTGGGAGTGACCCCTCTCCCGTGCAGTGACGGTGAGAGCGAAGGTTTCTTGGGTTTCATTTTTCTTAATTTGGATAAGCCTTTTTATCATTACATATCTTGAATATTCCGGTTAGTTTTCTGAGTTGGCTGTTTGTCATTTACAAGTGATTTAACCGTTGCCAGCTAATTCTAACAGTTATGGTTTTTCTCCGCTTCTGTTTAGAGAGAGGTGCCAAACCTGTTACTAATTTTGTGAAGAATCTTTCTGCCTTATCAGACTGGTATTCTATCTACACTTCTGCTATTGCCTTTATTGTAAGTTATCCTGTTCCTCCAGGAGTAGTAAGAACTTCTTATATGTATCATTTACTGAAACTCATTGAAACTGCCATATCTGTCTAAGGGTTGTGCTACAGTTGAAAGTCAAATCAAGTAGTGTAATTTCATTCATGTGCAAAATACCAGCAGTTGTCATTTCAGTTGTTTCAAAGACGCTTAAATTGTGGATTTGGGGTTTATTGTAGCATAGTTTTGTAACTGTTAAAATAACTTAGAATCATCCCAGCATTGTTCTCTCATTTCTTGTTTCCTGTCTCCCAGTCCTGTAATTTAATGGTTACTTCTGCCTTTGCCAAATCTCTTGCTGTCTAGAGCTCATGTGCTGATAGTGGCTATGTTTTTATCATTTTCCATCAGTGCTCTTTGCCATTCATTAGGATCATACTAATGACAGACAAAATGTCTTGATTGGAGGATCATTTAATGTGCAAACATCACGTCTGTGAGCTAAGTTCAAGCATTCCCATGCTCTTTAAGGAGGTTTGTGGGCCACAGTGATGTAACTATTTAGTGGAATTTAAATTTGTTTTTATTCTGTTAATTAATGATCTAAATTATTTTGGTCATGGTGTATATGAAACATTTTGATACCAGAGGAATTACCAGTAGTTGTAGCTGAATGAACCTGTCTGGTAAAAATGGCATGCACCTTTTTATTAAATGATCCCTCTGTGTAAGTTACAGAGCCTTATTTAATGCTACTTTACACAGTGCAGCTGAAGGGATATTGAGGAGGAGACTTCCCCCTTCTGGTGCTCTGTGTCTGTCTCTTCTCCTAGTCTACTGGGTTTTCTCACCTTTCCTGACAAATCTAGTCTTCAGATAAAAGCTGAAAGAAGGAACTTCAGCTGCTGTTCAAAAAGTTCTGGGACGTTGAAGCCAGGGCAATCCTTCATATTGGGGTTATCAGTAAAAACAGTCTCAGCAGGGAGACTGTAGTCTCTGTATTTTCAGAAGCCAGGAAGGGAACAAAATGCTTTTTGGGGCGCTTTATGTTTGTACTTGTTAGGTAAAATAAAACCTGTTTTCCTGCAGTCTTTCTAAGCTTGGTAAAAAGTTTGGGATTTATTTGACCTGAAAGAATAGAGTGAGCGTTTATCCTGTTGCCCTATGCAGGGCTAACTGCCATAACCCTTCTTCTATTCCATTGCTTCAGCTGCCATAGGTGAGGTTAGACCATATTGTGGTTACATAGTAGGCTCACAGACTTTAAGGTTTACATATTTCCCTTACCACTTCATGTATTTGTAGTGTTGGGAATATTCAGTACTCTCTCAAGCAGCTGAGAACTAGTTGAGTGTCATCTCTGGAGATTTGGGTTTCGGCTTTACACAAATGCAGTGCTGTTGTCAGTCATGGGGTGACTAAAATGTGTTAATTTTTGTGATTTGAATTGCGTAATTCTGAACCCAGCAGTACATTGGGGAATGGTATTTCATGCAACTGTGCACCAGTAATCTGTTGTAATCTGTTTCTTTTTGTTCTCTTTTTTTCATTTCTTAATTCACAGATTTACATGAATGCTGTATGGCATGGCTGGGCCATTCCTATGTTCTTATTTTTAGCAATTTTGAGGTTGTCCCTAAATTACCTCATAGCCAGGTATTTACTTAAGTACTAGATTACTGTCTGTAACGCTTTGCTTGAAAGATGTTTCATTGTTCCTCCATTGAGTTGTGAACCGTTAGCTTTTCTAATGTGAATGAAGTCTAACAAAGTAAAATTCAGACTGTAATATCCTTAATTTCATTGCTCAATTTCTGTGATTTTTGACTTCTATAATGAATTATTTTCGTATCCTCTGACTTGAGTCATCATAAATGATGCTACATGTTCTCAAACAAATCCCTCAGCACGCTAAAACTCTAAAATAACATTCTGCAGCATTCAGGATAGTTGGAGAACATCACCTAAATTATTGAAGCCTGCTGCTTTGCCACAGAGAGAATTTTCACCTAGGCCTAAAATAGCAGTTTTGCCTTCTTCAGTAGATCTTGACATACTTTATTCAAAGCATCTTCCATTTGTAAATTCAGTCTTTATTAAACATTAAGACTTTCTTTTAAAATGCATGTTTTCTGTACTGAGAGGATCTTTTTAAAATGCTATTTAGGCTAATGGTGTTTTTCCCCTTAATGGTGAAGAGGACCTTTAATGTGCATGTTTTAAATAACTTGCTGACTTCTTAATTGATACTTACATTATGACACACTATTCTCTGAAAATTGCTGGTAGCAAATAGATCCTGAATAAGTTGATGTAGTTTTACAAGAAAAGAAAAAACATTAATAATTAATTTCTGTCTGCACATCATTTGCTCTTATTGCAATACCCACAAGTGGTGATTCTATGTACTGTCTCCCTGGCTAATTCTTTTCTTTAATGTATACACCTTTAAAGCTGTCTGTGGTTGGCCAGTTGTCCTTTGGTTATGTTGTTGATTCTTCATTAATTTTGGGATTATTTCCTTATTTTTTTTAAGTCATAAGTGCTTATTGCGGAAAACTACTTTTTAACCTCTTACAAATAATCCGTAGTGGCAGGTGGAGAAGAAGTACTTGCTTTCTTTAACTATTTCCATAACTTCTAGGGGTTGGAGAATACAATGGAGCATTGTGCCTGAAGTTTCTGAACCCATGGTAGGTGTTTGATCAGCTTGTCCTATGTGTCTGTGTTTAAAGTTGTACCTTTAAAACCTTCCTCTGTGATTATGTGGGTAACTGTGAAAGGAAGGAAGAGTGAGGTGCAAATAAAAAACTATATTATTTTTCTTTCTCTTGTAATTTAGAAATCTTAACTAACAGTACTCTTAGGTTTGGGTGTTTCACCCTGAACTTCAGTGATATTTCTGGAATCAATGTTAATACGCCAACCTGGGACAAGTTAGATCCTGTGGGATCTTCAAGAAGCCTAGCATTCTCTTTTCTTTGTAATGTTTTGAAATTAATGTTTGCATGCCCTGCTTTAAGCAGGATGGGTTTTAAGTGTTAACATAAGATGGAGCTCTTTAAATTTCTAAACCTTTTACTAAGACTTAGGCCTTGCTTCCAGGATAATTTTGTTACTCTTAAAAGGCCAATAATTTAAATAAGTAAGTTCTAGATGTAGAGCTTCTAACAAGAGTGATATTTCTGGGCTAGTTTAATCATAGAATCATAGAATTGCTTAGGTTGGAAAAGACCTTTAAGATCATCAAGTCCAACCGTTAACCTAACACTGTCAAGTCCATCACTAAACAGTGCCCCTAAGTGCCATATCTACACACCTTTTAAATACCTTCAGGGATTGCAAATTACCCACTTCCCTGGGCAGCTTCCAATGCTTGACAATGCTTTCTGTGAAGAAATTTTCCCTAATATTCAATCTAAACCTCACCTGGTGCAACTTGAAGCTGTTTGCTCTTGTCCTGTCACTTGTTACTTGGAGAAGAGACCCACCCCCACCTTGCTACAATCTTATTTTAGGTAGTTGTAGAGATCATAGGGGGTCCCTTCTCTTCTCCAGACTAAACACCCCCAGTTCCCTCAGCCGTTCCTCACCACACTTGTGTTTCAGACCCTTCACCAGCTTTGTTGCCCTTCTCTGGACCCGCTCCAGCACCTCAATGTCTGTCTTGTAGTAAGAGGCCCAGAACTGAACACAGGATTCAAGGTGTGGCCTCACCAGTGCCCAGTACGGGGGAATGATCACTGACCTGGCCCTGCTGGCCACACTATTGCTGATAAAAACCATATTGCCCACCTGGGCACAAGCTGGCTTGTGTTTATGCAGCTGTTGACCAGCACCTGCAGGTCCTTTTCTGTGGAGCAGCTTTCCAATCACTCTTCCCTAATCCTGTAGCGTTGCATGGGGTTGTTGTGGCCCAAATGCAGGACCCAGCAGTTTGCCTTGTTGAATCTAATACAACTGGCCTCGGCCCATTGATCCAGCTTGTCCACATCCCTCCCTAGAGCCTTCCTATCTACCAGCAGATCAACAGTCCCACCCAGCTCGGTGTCATCTGCAGACATACTTAGGGTGCACTCGATCCCCTCATCCAGATCACTGATATGGATATTAAACAAAACTAACCCCAGTACTGATCCCTGGGAAACACCACTTATGACCATCCACTACCATTCACCACCACAGTGGGCTTTGGCCATCCACCCAGCGAAAAATATGACTGTCCAAGCCATGAGCAGCCAGTTTCTCCAGGGGAGTGCTGCGGGAAATGGCGTCAAAGGCTTTACTAAAGTTTAGGTAGGCAACATCCATAGCCTTTCCTCATCTCTTAAGCAGGTCATCTTGTCACAGAAGAAGATCAGGTTAGTCAAGCAGGACCTACCTTTCATAAACCCATGCTGACTGGGCCTGATCACCTGGTTATCCTTGAGTATGATGGAACTCAAGAGGATCCACAGCCTTCTCTGGTCATGCTAATGGGCCTATAAGTCTGTGGTCATAGACTGAATGCCATTGTAAAGGTGCTGCTTGAAAGACTTACTGTGTCTCTCAGCCTTCTATTTATATGGTTGCATGTACCATGGAGGAAAAGCATTGAGAACTAAAGGTAGCAGCAATGAAAGACATAAACAGTAGATTTGAAACAAGGAGTACTGTTTTAGGTGAGAAGACTATTGCCAAGAATGTTGAGGGGTTTCTTTTAATGAGAAGTTTTGTAAAACACCAGTTTCAGCTGAGCTTAAAATTAATGGATTGTCTCTTTCTTGCCCAAGGAACCCCCAAAAGAGGACCTGACTGTGTCTGAAAAGTTTCAGCTTGTTCTAGATGTGGCTCAGAAGGCGCAGGTACTGTGCTGCTCTCAGACCTGTCCAACTGGTTCTCTAGAAACAAGGAGGTTCATAGTCCAAGTGGTCAAAGGACGTTGTTAGGCAGCATGTGAAAACACTCAAAGAAGCAATACTTTTCTTGACTACAAGCAGGAGAGACCTCAGAAAGATTCCTGGAGCTTCTAAAATGGCACAGTGCTTCAGACAACTGTTTGAGGTTCTGTGATCACAACTCTGAGTGAGGTCTGGAGGGGAACACAAGCAGCTTCTTCTGGCAGTGTTCCCTGTAATATATGTATATGAGCTTCTGGTAATGTAGATGAGGTGGCAAATCTTACCAGTGTACGGGAGTGTGGATCCATGTCCCAGTTCTGCTAGTCGCAAAACAGGTATAGGACACCCTCTTCCTTCAAGGTTTAGCTGAAGGCTGTTGTCTGTTTAGCTGTGTTAATTCAACAGTTGGAGCAGCATCTCTGAAATAGCCTGTTTTAAACACCACCACGCTCCCCTGAGCCCTGAAATCTGCTTCTCGTGGGAGAGGGTGAAGGGAGGTTTTCTTCTAGCTCCATCAGCTTCATGAGCTACCCTAGCAGCTGAGCGACCCCACCATCTAGTTGAACTACAGCCTTGTGCCATGTCTAACAACGTGCTGCTGCTGAAAGTAGCTTACTTTTCTCTTGCCAACTGAGTGTGCTCATCTCCTTCCTTCTGCTGGTGACGGTGCATGTGTTTATACGAACATCTTTGGAAGTTTATTGGGAAGGTAAAATTTACAGGTGCTCAGACAGCAAGGGTTGGTCAGAGAAGATGTCTGAATAGCACTCTTAATCCTCAGCAGGGCTCAGTTTGCATCAAAAGTTGTAGGAATTACATGGAATCCGGTAACTCCAAGGGTGCATTATAAAAACCTGACAGCAGTGGGTTTCTAGGGAAGCTAACGGCCCAACATTTGATGAGCTCAGTAACCACTTTCTCAAATTTCAGTGCTCAAAGTGTGCGAAGAAACTTCCCATTGTGTTGCCTCATGACAAAAGTTCTTAACTCTAAGATTGACAACTTAATATAAAATATTTGCAGTGATGTAAACACTTCGCAGTCATGACAGTGGGGTCAGGTAGCTTCCCTACTTCTGAAAATCCATCTTGAGTTACAGAACAAAGTATTAAGTGAGATTGAAGTCATTGTATATGGCTGTTCTGTATTTGCTTAATTGTGAAGTATATAAATGGCTAAAAATTAGGTTAAAAAAAATCACCTCTGGGAATTGCTTATTACCAACAGAGTCAGATAACTGTTGGTTTTATATTATGTAGACCAGAAAACCCCAAGATAATGCAGGACTTTGTTTTACTTCTCTTGCTTCTTATGTAGAACCTTTTTGGCAAGATGGCAGACATACTGGAAAAAATCAAAAAGTAAGTTATCTGACATGAGTCTTTTTTTCCTCTTACAACAAGACTTGACCAATGTCTGAAACATTAGTAATAAAATTATGTGTCTTTTTTTGTTTTCAGCTTGTTCATGTGGGTCCAGCCAGAAATAACACAGAAACTCTACATTACTCTATGGGCAGCTTTTATTGCATCCTGCTTTTTGCCCTACAGGATTATTGGGCTCGCAATGGGTAAACACATAAATAATTGACCTGCTACAGTCTAGACTTAATGCTTTAAAACTTACCATGATCTTTCGAGGGAGAATTTTAGAGTTTAAGAAAGAAAACCTCACATTAATAAATAATGCAGTGTTTGGAAGTATTTTCCTTGTGCTTGGCATTGTTTGTCATGTGCATTTCGAAAACCATCTCAGGATATATAGTGTAATAGAAAAGACCGGACAATGCACTTGCTCCTTGAAGAGGGGAAGTTCATGATGAGCTGTTAGCAGAGCTCTTCAGTCTGTCAGCTATAAGACTTCTGGGAAGTCCTATTTGGCACTTTTTTTTTCACTCTTACATCCTTGCAAATGAAATATGTGGGACCATTTAGAAGGCACGAAGATGACAGGGTTGGGCAGGAAAAAAAGGAAGACTTGGGACTTGTTGTAGCATTTGGATGATGGCCTGACAAAAATGAACAGATTACTGAGGGTGAAATTGCATGTACGTACAGTCTTAACTGGGAATTGGGAAAAGAGTGTTCTCACTACAGCATGGGACTGTTTTCTAAGATACAAAGCACATCCTGTGAAGATACAAAGCACATTCTAAGAATTTTCATTTTTGTCCCTTAAAGTAATGACGTAATTAAATGATTATTACTTTTAATGGCAGTGAACTTCAAATTGTGTTAGTTTGAGTGTAAACGTAGGTCTGCTTAACCTGGCAATTGAATTAGATATGTGAGGTATTATTATTTTACTCTGACTCTTAGAAGGAGACCTGAACTGCATTCAGTAAAGCTTTGAGAGAGTATTTCAAGCCCTTTTTAACCTGGAAGAATGCAAGGAAATAACTTGTATAATAAGATAAGAGTCTCTACAGGAGTGGAAGATAGAGTTTAATGTAGTACATGAGAGCCATCTGTTGCTATTTAAATTCTTGCAAGGAGCTGCAGAGATGGATGCTCTGGTGTTTTCTGTTTTGGAAATATATCATGGTTTTGGAGGGCTTCTGGTAATAAGGAATGTGTGTTTGAATTATTTTGAAGTTCTGTGTGATATGAATCTACGTAAGTGTTTTAAAATAACTGAGGATTAGGAGAAGGGTCGAAATATTAAAGTCAAGAGAATGGTTTACCACTATGAATGAAGATACAGAGCTTTGTTTCACTCATGGACTTGTTAAAACATGATCAAAACAGTGATGTTGTTAATGCCCCTTCAGCATGTGTACTGAAGTGACTTTTTTTTAATTTCTTTTTTTTAGGACTCTATGCTGGAATCAAGTTTTTCCTCATTGATTTTATCTTCAAACGATGCCCCAGACTAAGAGCTAAGTATGATACTCCTTATATCATCTGGACAAGTCTCCCAACAGATCCTCAGCTCAAAGAAAGATCTAATGCTACAGTATCAAGGCGGGTAAGGGTAATAAATCTTTCTGTCCCTCAGTTCCCAACAACTGAAAAATCAGATTCCTTTCTCCCTTTACCTTTTCCCCAGTGACTAGAGCACATTAAAGGGAAGGTTAATTAAATTCCAGCAGTCAATGTCAGTTCCGTTTTTTTTTATCATTTTCAAGATCCACAGAGTTTTAATATGGATTCTATTTCTTGTATGAAAGGAATCTATTCTTAAAGTGTATATATAAATATATATATATACTGGAAATCGTATCAAGCTAAACACACAAATGCAACACCATCCATAGTAATACCAATTTCTGTAACATATGTTCTGTGTGATTTTACCGTCAAATTTAGTCTTTCTGTATTCCCCTTCTTTGTTCTCAGACATTCTTTTTCAGTGGAAACCCAGCCACTTGTGTAGATGGAAGAACAGTTAGGTAAAAAAATTAAAAAGGCTTGAATATAATATGTGGCTTACTAATGGGATAAGTGTTAAAAGAAGTAATAAAGTAGTTTACAGATTTAGGCTTTATGTGTTAATGGGTATTTCTGTTAGGTGACCTTTTAGCATAGTGGTGGTAAATGACTTTTCACCGTGGTGGTACTCAAACAGTGAATTTTGCTTTTGTTCAAATCTCATGGTTAAATCTAAGTGTGTTGTTTCGTGCATCTTTGTAAATTGTTTTGGGAGCTGACATGGTAACTGAAAAGCAAGTCATGCTTTTCCATATCTCTGAATTTGTCAATGTTTGTTAGTTTAAAAATAAAAATAGTTGTAGTAAAACTTTGGTCTAATCCCGTTTTAGCATTTCCTTAATGCCTGTAATCACATTATCTGATTACATTCATTGAGTATCTGAGTCCTGTCATAAGCTCCCTAACTGAAATGTGCAGTGCTTAGCAATAATTCAGTCTGGCTACACAACTGGGTAGCAAAAGGGATAAACACATGATCTCTTGGTTGTTGAGCTGTTGAAAAGAAGAAATATGGGGTTCAGGGGGTGATGGAGTAGGTGGTGGTAAAACATCTGCAACATAATCTGAGTATTTCAGAACGAAATAGAAGAGAAAGACAGTCTCTGACACAAAGTGAGTCTTTTGCTCCCACTTTCCAAGGAGGGAGGAAGGTGAATGAGCACTTGGACAGAGCTGTCCATAGCCCATATTGCTCTTGCTTGCGTTTTCTGTTTCCAGATGTCTTTGAAAACATTAACTTGATTTCAGTAATTTTAGACAAGCTGTCTTATCCCTTGGGAGACTTCAGGGAACCTCGTAGTATAAAAAATAGTTTTGTACAGAAAGTTAAAATCCAAATAGGTTTTTCAGTGTTTCATAGAGAAGGCAGAGCCCAAAAGCATGGCATGCCAGCATATGTGCTTTGGTTTCTTGTCACTAAACAGCATACAAGATGCTGTATACCTCAACGCAATGCAATATTCATTACCTATACCATGACTCTGACCTCCTGTCCTTAGAGAACAATACTGACAGCAGTATCTGATGGATAAAGGTTGTATGTCAAAAGCTGATGACAGATCAAGTGAACAGGAATATCTCCAGGTATTCCTACCTCAAGGTTGTTGGTGACATTTTTCGACAGTCAGGATGCTTCCAGCATTACAAATCCGAACACTTCCAGTTAGATTTAAGGTTTATCAAAATCAGATGCAATGTTTTGGGTTTTTTTGTAATTAGCCATAGGTTGTCTCAGGCCTGGGTGGTCATGGATAATTAGCTGCTTCTTTTAAGGGTGGAGGAAACATTTGCCTGTGTTAGGGAGGACTAGAGCAAGGGCAGAACTTTCTCACATTTTCAGCCACTGAATAGGATATGGTACTGAAGTTTAAATGCCTTTTTTAATCTTTACTGTAATGGGTAGGTAGGAAGCAGTTTAGCAGAGAGCAGAAATAAACCTCATTCCAGTGCAAAAATCATTAGACCTCTTGCCCTAACCTTTTTTTATGTTTTGGTCCACAGAGCTTCACCTGGTTAAATGCAAATTGAGCCAAATATCTTGTCCAAGAAAGCTGTAAAAAAATTTACTTGATCTTTACTAGCACACAGACTATTGGAGAAGCTGTTACTTTCCTTGGTTCCAGGGGCTTAGTCATTGCTCAGGGCTCTGCAGAAGAGCAGAAACTGAAGAAATAGTACAGTAATCACCAACCATTTGCTTTCCATGTCAACTTTTTTTGTTCTTTTCCATTAAGGCATCATTGTATCATGGTTACCCTAAAAACTGGATGGTAAATACCTCTGCTGTGCCTGTTTTGTCAGCCTGGTTTCTAGTCAGCAGTTGCAGTGAGCATTTTTTCCTGAGCTTTGCATTTCTTTTGTTAGCACAAAGTCCTGCGAAGCGTGGAGTGCTGCCAGCTTATGTGCAAAAAAAAAAGGAGTGGAGGCTGGTTGGCCTCCGATGGCATCAGGCCTTTACAGAAGAAGGGCTTAGTCCCGAGCTTGCATGTTGTCAGTTTGCCAGTTGTTTAACTGCATGTGTATGGTAGGACTAAGAATGGAGCTCTTAATGCTTCAGTGACAAAAGCCAGCCTTTGGGATCATGTGGTGCCCTACCAAGATGAAAAAGCAAATGCAGGCAAGCTTCTCAAAAGAAACTGCCTGCCGTCCTTCCAGAAGCAAGGCTTGTTTGCTAGGGCAGTCTCCAGTGGTTCAGGAGCTCTGTTTAAAAGTAGACTTTACTCAAGTGCTTTGATTTGAGAACTCCATGCTACCTTCCCCCCAAGACACTGACAACCATCCCAATTTTATTTCACATGTCAACACTCTCAAGGTTCGGTGCAATTTCAAAGCAGAAGAAAGATCAATGGCTCTAACACAACTTGAATAAATTGAACTGGTGTGCTCTAACCACTGATAACTCTTCTTTTTTTAATTGCATTCACTGTGTGTAGTCTCTTGGTTTGTGAGCAAGATCTTGCAGTGTCACTCAGTTCATGTTTTATTCTATGTATTTATACTGTTAAATAGACGTCACTTCTTTTTTTTTTTCACTGTCACATTTGTGTTGTTTGTTTCTTTTCCTGCTAGCTGTTAGGGCCTGAAAAGGTATGGATTGTAGTGTGGAAAACTTCCTATCAATTTTAGCCTTTGTATTCATAATGAACTTACGCAGTTTTATGTGGCTTTCCCTTTGTTTGCTCTTTTTTTCTTTCTAAACTTACTTTGTGCAATAATATTTTGTGCTTGTTCTGTCTCTTGAAGACAAACCAAGTACTGATAATATATTAACCATTAGTAGTCCCGCTAGTGTAATAATTGGATCTGTGTGCAGTGACCTAGCTTTATATAATCAGATGCGCCCTTTCCTGTTGAAGAATGGTAAAGGTAGGTGCATTTAGCACCATGTGCTTTCACCCCTGCAAAGGCATCCATTGAAGGGCAGTGCTTTAAAAGGCTATGTTCAGATAGCACGTTAGAGTTTTATGCTATAGCAGTAGTATAGCCCAAAGTTTAATTTACTGAAGTAGTTAGTGAAAATTGTTGCATTGCAACATCAGTTGCTCTGTGTATTTTAGGAAGGGTAGTTAGCCAAGTTATTTTTAAGAGCACAGCTTAAATGTTGCTGTTTAAAGTTTGAAATCATGTTTGTTTTTCTGCAGCTTCAAACAGCAGCTTCAAGAAGTTATGTGGGCTCAAGTGCCCCAACTGGAATAAGCAAAGATGAAGACACGAGTCGTTTCCATACCACCAAGAGGGGGAATTTCCATGAAGTTTTTAACCTGTCGGAAAATGAGCGTCCTTTGGCAGGTATTACACAACAGGAAGGCTACATTAGTAGAGCATTTTCTAACAAGCCAAGTTGAATTCCGTTGCTGTGCATTGTACAGGTATAAGCTTTTGATTAAAAAGACTTGCTGTAGATTAGGATGAATGAGACGGTCTCTTTAATTTCCACATCCCTGCAGTTCTTTGGAAGAATGCACAGCCTGGCATGCCTTTTGTGGTAATGCAAATGGCTTAGTCAAAAGGAATAATTGCATGGGTGTTTTTTGGTTTGGTTTTTTTAAAACCAGTGTTATGATGCCTAAAACCATCTTATTTAGGCTTTTCTTTTATAAACACTTCTAATTTTAGGTATCTAATGGTTAATTGTCAGTGGCTTCTAATGTTTTATAAGGAAATGTTGGGGATAATGCATATCTTTTTTTTTTTTAAAGTAATATTTCTTGTTATGGATTTTTCAGTGTGTGAAAATGGCTGGCGCTGTTGTTTGATTAACCGAGATAGGAAGATGCCTACAGATTACATCCGGAATGGAGTTCTTTATGTCACAGAAAAGTGAGTCATTGCACACATTTGTTTGGAGGGAAATGCATCAGACATTAAAAAAACTGAATCCAAAAGTAATCCTTTAACAATGTTTTGAACAAAAATCCCTTTTCTTGGTGTTTCATGACCTCAAGACAGCACCATAGGAGAGGAAGAGCTGAATCTGGGATGTGGTAATGCTTAACAAATGTGATTTTGCCTTGCAAAGGTTTGCATAGGAATGGAGAGTAGCTCTAAATAGTTAGTAACTGCAGTTCTTGATGTGGGTAACATGCTAACTATATATATATATGTATATACGCACTAAAAAAGAAACCTAAAAGCTAAGCGTACTTTGGTAAGTTGTGATCAACTTAATTTGGCAAATACTTCTAGTTTCTGTCTTTGAAGCAGATTGAATGTCTAGCTTCCTTAAAGCAATGTGCAACAAAAAGCAAATAGAAATTTAAGCCTTGGTTTCAAAACTAGTTCACTACTCTTTGGGTCTTGCAGTGAAATTCCTTTGCAGTGTAATGAATGGAAGTAAGGCTCATCTGTATGCAATGTCACCTAGTGATGGAGAGCACTCTCCAGCATTTAGAAATCTGAGCTTTTATCTGCATCACAATAACATGAAACTTTAACACAGTGTTATCCGTTAATCTTCTTTTGGGATGGTAAAAGACTTATCAGCCTTTTGAGATTTGGTATTTCTGTGGCTTAAGATATGCACCTCCTGTGTCTTTAAAACACTTGTCAGGTTTAACCATTCAGGGCAGTAATATAAATACAGGATTTTTTTTGTATTGTGTGCCTGCCGTATGTTGTGGGCTTTCAGACAACTTATGAGAATTTACAAATGTTTGCTTTGCTAATTAATTATAATTAATTAATTAATTAAAAGCCAGGACTGAATTGCATATTGTGTGCCTCTTTCTCTTTTTTGAAGCCGATTTTAACCTGTGATATTTCAAACTTCAGAAGTGATGGCAGGGATATTTGGAGCTTTGTTTTAGAATACTGTATCCAAATGAACATTTTCTTTCCTTGTCTTCAGTTACTTGTGCTTTGAAAGCTCCAAATCTGGTTCATCTAAGAGAAATAAAGTTATAAAGCTAACGGATATAACAGATATTCAGAAGGTATGTCTGTTTTGTGTATGTCTGTTTTATTGGTAGCAGGAATTATGTAATGCTAACTTCAGTTTGGGTGTTGATAATGGTAGATGCACCATCTTAGCAGTAGGTGCCTCAGAAGGAAGAGGGATTATTGTCATTGGGGAAAGTTAAATCATTAGACGAGCCAGACTGGATTGGGCTGGAATTTTGTATAGTTGGGTTCCCAACAGTAACAGAGGCAAGAAGTGAATAGTTGGAATTAGGGTAAGTACAGTATCATTCTTCATCTGATTGAGTTTTATCATCCTGCAGTCACCAATGGCTTTATTGGTGCCTTGCATCAATCTGTATGGTGTTTAATGTCACTTTTTGTTACCTTCTCTGAACTTGGCCTACTCCTAAACACAGACACCCCTACTACTGCATCCTGTGACCACGAGTGCCACAGATGAAATCATGCTGGGCAAAGAAGCACCTCAGCCTGGTGTCTACTGCTAAATTACCTCTGAATTTTCATAGAATCATAGAATGATTTGGGTTGGAAGGGACCTTAAATATCATCTAGTCTAGCCCCCCTGCCATGGGCAGGAATGGCTTCCGCTAAACCAGGATGCTCAAGACTCCATCCGACCTGGCCTTGTGTTTCTCGCCCCCAAACTAAAACCAGGCACAGCACATTTTTATGCCTGGCTGCATGACCCCTGTGTCATCTTCATTAAGAAACCCACACAGATGAAAAAGCACCTTCATGGCAGTAAAGAACTACTAAACAATCAGCCAGCATTACTTCAAGAATGATGCTTACAATCCACCAGTACCAGTTATTAATTCCATAGACAAGTGGTGCCTGGCATCGTGGCTGGGCTAGCTCCCAAGTACAAGGGGTACCGGGGTGCTGGGTTTGGGGCCAGGACTGGTTCTAGCAGGCAGGCTGGGTGCTGCCACAGCACATGGGAGGAGGAGGAGGAGAGGCAGGTGCTTACTATACCCAGTGACTCTGGGGTCGGAGGGCAGTGTCTGTCCTCTTCTTGTTTTTAATAGAGTTCTGTTGGTTGTGGCTGGGAGGACATACTGGTGATGAATTTTGTAACCTCCTCAGCACCTAATGCAGTTGTTCAGGGTGTAAGATATCCTTCACCTATTTTGTTTTCATTTTTAGTATAAAGTGCTCTCTGTTCTCCCAGGATCAGGGATGGGTATTGCTGTATCAACACCATCTACACAAAAAGTAAGTAGCTGGCTGTACTTGTATTGCTGTGTTTGACTTCATGGTCCTTTGGTCATAAACGCTGTGCAGATACATTTTATGCTGTGGTTGGTTTAGGAAGAAGATGGAGAAATGAAAAATATTAGAAACTCTGCCATATATCCCAGGATCTAGTAGAGAAAAGGATGAAAAGGATTATGTCCTTATTAATGCACTTTGAGTACAGTTCATCCTGTTCCTACACCTAGAGGAAGAGTTTTGTTTTCTGGACTGACATCATCTTTTTTTTTTTTTCTGTCATTTAGCCTTTGGTGTTTGGTGCCATGGTACACAGAGATGAAGCTTTTGAGACAATTTTCAACCAATATGTGAAAATAACCTCTGCATCATCAAGCAGCGAGAGCTAGTATCTTATCTTAGAAGATCTAAAGGAAACTTTCTTATTTTACAACTTGGTAGTGAAAAAAATTAACATCCTCATCTATTTTGCAATAATTTTTCTTGTTGTTTATATTCTATCTGTTACATAAATCAAGTGTATTTTATATATGCCTTCATGTTTGTTTTTAAGGTTTTTGTAAAAAAAAAATAACAAAAAACAAAATGAAACAAAACAGTGGAAGTGCTATCATCACTATTAGCCTTGCACATTAAGCACTTTTAATGTTTATTTACTGACATTAAAAGCTGGGAAGATACATGGAGAAATGACTAGATAACAAAATGAAGCAGATTGATCCTTTTAACTCCACTTATAACCCTAGGGATATATTTGTCCCTTTATCCTAATTTTTTTTAACCTGAGATGTGAGAATGATGACTGCAGCAACCTGAAGTCTGTTTCTTCAAATCAAGAGTTTTCAGTTGAGTATTTACTAAAACTGAGAGCGACACCAAGGAAGTATTAGCTTCTTAGTATTTCTATATTTATAACTGTGTTTAAAATAACCCCTTCTTGCCAGTTCTCCCATCACAGATATTTTACTGATTTGGTTAGGTTCAGTTTTTCCTACACACTGATGTTCGAATCCCTTGTAAAGTGAATTGGAGGAGAAAGTTTGTAACTATATCTTCCTTTCCTAGTTAACCAAAGTAAAGGAAAGGAAGGCAGGCAGATACTTTTTATAAAAGAGGGCACAAAAATGTTGTTCCTAAAATGTTAGGCATGGTATATTTGTATTTCTGTAGATACTTGTCATAGAAGGGCTTAACTATTGTACATGTTGTATGTACAAGGTGTTTGTATGTTAATGCATTGAAGACTTGCAGGCTTTTTGTGGTGAGGGAAGTGGGAATAATTAAGAAACATGACTTTTAATTTAGCTTTTCTCTGGAGTTAGCTTGTAATAAAACCCCCACTATAATATAGCAGCTGAAAGCATTAATTCCTTTTCAAAGCATAATTTTAAGGGCATTGCTATGTTGCCATCTTTCCCTTTGCAGAATTAGATTTCAGTAACAATTAAACCCAACTGCAAGGTGAAATGGGAAGGCTGTGCTCCTCCAGACTCTCTCAGGCCTTTCTAGCAGCAAAGCACACATTGACCTTTGTCTTTAATATTAGAAAGTTTTTATACTCTGTATAATAGCACCCATCTGAGAGGTTTAGAATTTTATTAGTATTTTCATGACAGCACAATAGGAGTTATGCCAAGCCTTCCCATATGTCTTTTCCTTTGCTGTGTCGTTTGAGTTGAGTAGTGTGGATGCCTTCAGACATTATATGAATGTCCCCAGAAAAGCAATGGAGATGCAAATTCTTACGTGAAAATGGGACTTAATTTCATGGATTTTTTTTTTTTTCTCTCTCCCTTTTTTTCCTTTTTTTTTTTCCCCTTCAAATGGGGATTTTCTTTCTTTATAGGGAAAGGGGTGAAATGAAGGAGGGAGAGGGAAGACAAGCACCAAAGGGTGTTCAACTCTTAGCACAGTTTCTAATTAAAGTCTTTCAACAAATGCAGCAGCAATGAAGGTGGCAGTCAAACTGCACAAACATTCTTTCAGTCTGGCCATGGAGAGGTATGATATGAAAAACTTAATGTGAACTTGATGTGAATAAATATTGTTGAATATTGTGATTTAGTTGGGTAAAGTGAAACACTGGTGGGTAGAACTGCCCTGGGTGGAAACGTGGACAAGAATGGGGGAGAATCCTCCATAATGTCTATTTTTGTGTTCTCCCTCTAGAGTAGCACTTGAACATGTCTTTACATGTCCTGAAAAAGGGGTGCATTTCTAACACCTCCTTAGGTATGGCGTAACTTAGGACTTGAAAACAAAATACTAGTGAAGCTGGTGGGGAATCCATTTTGCCACCATATAATATGGATGCAGCTTGACAGTTTATGGTTTATTCACTTTACACATTCAAGTTTTATGTTTAAGTAAAAATTCTTGATCTTAATTTTTTCTTCTCATCAAACCTACTTTAAAATCAGTTAATCTCTTTTTGTAATTGCTGTGTATTACCATTTGTTTTTCCTTTCTAGAAGCTTCCTTGAATATAAGTGTGGCTAACAAATAGGCATTAAAATCGCTTAATGTTATATAAATCTTAATCAGATTCATTCATTTTGTCTTTAGAAAAAATCCCTTGGGTGTGTTCAAGGTTGTCCTTTTTTTTGAAGAAACAGAAAACTATATTTTTTACAGAGAGCATGCTCTTTTTCTTATTTTTGTATCATTTTCCAAGTGTAATTTCTACCTTCACTCTGATCATAACAGTAGCTTCAGTAGGAAATCAGTTGACTTGCACATATTACTTCCTCCCCCTCCCAACCCTTTGCTGGTTGACTCTAGTATATAGGGTTGTCCTAGATTCTGGTTCCCGGAGGAGCTACAGGTCCTGTGCTGATGGTGCCAGGACAATTACCCATACCCAGGCTTCAGAGGGGGAGGAAAAAAATAATGATGCTTTTCCCAGACTGAAATGCCTCCTGTACAATATGCTCTTAAATGGTTTAGAAACTTCTGATGAAATCTGATGTGTTGATGTTTGAAATTAATCCGCACGTCAACAGTGTGAACTTAAAAAGTTGGCGATTCTGGAAGCAGTAAACCTAGTGCAAACTGCAATGCAATGTTGTTTCATTCTAATCTATAGAAAACAGACTGGATTTTTTGTTTTTTAATGAAGTTGTAATATAACTGGCAAGCATCAATGTACATATTTTGCAGTGTTCACTTTACATTGGGCTGTCCAGCTTCCTGCTCCATAACTGCTCCTGTGGCGTACATGATTCAGAGACGTTAGAAGGTAACCTCTGTGTGTTTATTCATGCTTTTCTTCCTGCTAAGCCCTCCCAGGTTTGGAGGGCAGGCAGGAGTGAGCAGTGAGTAAATATATACTTGACTTGTATAATTACACTGAAGCTGTTACCTCAAATTCCAATCTTCCTGCATAGTTTTGCAGTATAGCCAGCCTGGTGTACTTCAGTAACAGGCTGGATCGAGCCACTTCGTGTAAAGTGCTTCTAATAGCAGAAAGTGGTGTTCTTGTTACTGTCTGTTTGCTGTTTATATTTGCAGTTCTGTTAGTGTCTGTGGTTCATTGCTGGATCATTCACACCTAATTGGATTTAACTTCTTTAGAAGTGCATTGGTTAGTTTGAGTCCCTTTTAAAGAGAAGAGGATCAAAAAGGGAGATGAAAACTGACTGCTTTAATTCTTTATCGGTGACCACTTAAATTCAAAAGTCACAAACAGCTGAAATATGAAATCATGCCTTTCTGTGCGATGTAGCTTTTGTGAGGCAAGATTGAATGAAACAAGCTATTTATTTAGTAGCAACATCACACGGGATGCCAGCAGAAAACCCTACCCTTGTTCCTGCAGAAAAAGAGAAAAGAGATTTTACCCAGTCATGAGGAGATGAAAGGACGTACCTTTTTTTCAGCTACTTACACTTGTATTAAAATCACTGGTAGTTTTTATTGAATTCTGTACATTTTGGCAGATGTTTAATTTCTACTAATCATTGAAATAGAATGGATGTTAAAATTTTTATGTCTGAAGTTCGAGTCTATATTTTGAAGTTGTAAATAATTCATTATCAGTGTAACTTTTGTTTGACAAAAGACTTATACTGTATGAAGAATTGAAATAATGAAATTATTTGCCCTGTACATTTTTTAAGAAAATCTTGTTTGTTTAAAAAGTCTTGTATAAATTATAATTTTTATTTAAATAAACCTAAAAATGCTTTGTGCTAATGCTTTTTACAAACTTGTGTAATTTATCCATCGAAACTACACCTGATCTCTTGGAACGAGGTGAGTTAGTGGGGTTTGATAGATTGATAAACCACCACAAGTCCGTCACTGGGGGGAAGGTGGGTGGGATTCATTTCTTGCTGCTTTTGAAGCCCAAAGGGCATGCTTTTATTCTAAATAATCCAGTTAATGTTTTGGAGAATGGATGTGTATGTTTGGTTGGATCTTTGTCTGTAAGTGCATCTGTCTCTTCGTAATCATATGGTTAATTTAAGGGGTGAAAAAGCAACCAGTGATTTCTAAGATGCTGCCCCTGCAAGAGGGTATGGGTGAGATGAGACTGTAGGAGTACAGGCTCATACCTGCCAGAGCTCCTCCATGAAGCAAATAGCTGCAGACTGTTACAGGTGAGCACCAGAAGCCCTTTTCCATGCCAGGAGTTTGCAGTTGGCATGTTCAGCAGCATCATTCAGATCCAGATGCGGCTGTTCTCCTGCAGCATCTGCAGTCACTTCAGCTCGATGGTCAAACCAGCACACACTGTATTGCTGAGCCTTTGGCTCTGCTGCTGTGTAACCTGTAGCCCTGCTGGGGATAAATGGCAGGGCTGTTTTCTCCATGGTGTATGCCAGGGAGACTTGATGCCCAGGACTGGCTTTCACTTGGGTATGTGAACCTTTGTCTGCAGTTAGAAATGTGATATGAGTCAGCTGCTGGTCATCTAATACAGACCTGTTTGTTTGCCTGTACAATACTCTTTTCTGTGTTTTGCTCAGCTGAAATAGATCAGTTTGGGACAGATCTTGTAGTTGTGAATGTGTGCTGTGCCATTTATTTTGTTCTCATGATGGCAGCAATGCATCTGGTGCTTTAGTGGTGCTTTTAAGCTGGTATTTTGTGTGTTCTGACAAATCTTGACTTCTTTTGAGAATGCTTATTTTCCCTCTTGTACTATAATGCATTTTTCATTAAATATTTGTACAAGATGAGTTACATCTGCAGCAGTACTCGCAGAGGGGGATTCAGCCCTGCCAGCCTGAATGGAAGGTGATAGCAGAAGGTGAGTGTGGAGCCTAGAAGTCTCATTTTGGCCATAGACTGCTTGGCCCTTGGGAGGAAGGCACAGGCTTCCTGAGAATGGCCCCTGCTTTCTCTAGATGTCTTTAGCAATAAAATTGAATTGAATGAGCTCCTTACCTGCTCTGTATGCAACTCCAGCACCTATGCAAGGAAAGAAGACACGCTGGCGGTGGTCAGCAGTGTCACCAGCACATGCTGGCTTAATGCAGAAGAGCAGATAAAAGCATGGTCTTGTGCAGTACCTGGATTAACAGTAAAGGACAGCTGCAACATTCAGCTTGGAGAAGCTAAGGGGTTATTTGCTGTTACTTTTAACTAATCCTTAAGTTAAACCCGAGTTCCTCTTCTGGATCCCTGGATTCACTAAATTCCTGTTCCGCCAGTTTTCCACAAAGCTAAATGTTTTACCCACAAGTTACTGGCTCATCTCAGACCTTGAAATATTTTTTTTTCTGTATCCTGAATAAAAAATACTGAAGATGTGAGGGGCTTAATTTTCTGTCTTAGAGAAGTTGAGACATTGCAAAGGGATCAGTCCCTTTCAGCAATAGTGACCTCACTGGGCTGTGGATGCTCTAGGAGTTATATGGCCTTAATGCAGTGCCTCAAGGATGTAGTTGTGAACATGTCTTCAACATGTTGTTTAGCCTGAACTGATGCTGTATTTGGCCAGGTTGAATTTGGTTGGGAGACTGAGAAAAAACTTGAAGGGAAGATAAACACCTGTTTCTGTGTTTAAATAGCTGCCTCTTCTCTGCATCTTGAGAGCTTCACAAGCTATTTGATATGTGAATTAGGGAAAATCTCTGCTTTTGCCTCCTCTACTGAAGCTCTATCATTGCCAGTTTCCGTGGGAAATAGTTCTATGTGGATAATGATTTCCTTGTCTTCCTTTTCCACTATGCTTGTCTATGAAATGCCAAATTTGTTTATTCTATAGCTTCTGTCTTATGTTTCACTTTCCCTTAATTCTCTATGTATGTTTTCCTTTTTTTTTTAACTTGCTTCTCCTCATGTACATATGCACACTTTCCTCCAAAACCTCTTTGCCCATTTGGCCTGCTGCATCCCTTTATCCCCTGCTCTGTATTTCACTTCTGGATGGTCTCATGTGAATGGATAAAATTCTACTAGCACCATCATGCCTAGACCAGGAATTTCCCTTCATCCTCACTACATTTAGTAATTTGTAGCTGTCTTCAACCTTAGGGTCTAGCCGAAAGTTCATACTGAATTATGGCAAAGAGAAGTTCTTTTTTCTTTCCTAAATTGCCCAAATTTCAGGTTTGCTGTCTCTGTTACTACTCAAGTTTTGAATTGAGGGCTTTTCCTCTGTTTCCTCTTACCTGGGTTTTTCTGCTTCAGCGTTTCAGTTTTCTTCCTCTGTCAAAAGAATAGCCTCATACTTTCAGTCCTGATTATTTAGAAACACTGACTGACCATGTCCTGATGAACATGTCACAGGTTCACTGAAGCTGCCTCCACATGTTACGTCTTTCATTCTGTGTAAATTGGAGCTAAATTACTCTCTCTGCTGGTTTGGATTGCCCAGTGGCTTGTATTTCCCCATGCTGATGTGTGATTCTTTGCTCCTGATAATCTGCATGACTGAGGGACAAGATGGTTCTTGAAAATGCTGAGCGAGCTCTTCAGAGCAGAAAATCTCGTCTTAATAAAGCCAATATTACTGGTGCAAGCTTATGTCGAGCCAAATACGTGTCTGCCGGAGAATAAATGTAGAAGTAAGTGCCTGCTGCAAAACGGTGTTTGGAAAAGACTGAACCTAAGCTAGTATTTGCTTGGGAATCTCTGTGCTCGTCTCTTGAGCACGCGGTGTCAGGGTTTAACCTCTCACAGCCAAGTCAGTAAGAACTTCTGAAAATCCTCTCCTTCATTTCTTTAGGTCAGATAACTACTTGGGAAGGGCACTCCTAGTGGAAAGTCTGTGACCCAGCTTTGAACAATCGTCTCCTCCCAACAGAAATGCCATTAGCCACTTACTAATGTTAACCACCCACACAACAAGAATAAGAGTCAAATGAGCTGTTTATAAACCCAACAATCCTTAAAAACACCATGAAAGGCTATAAATGTGCAGAACTGGGCTCTGCATGAGAAATGTTTGGGGCTAAAAAAGGTCAGTGAAAAGGATTAAATCTTCTAGATGCTATTTGTGGAAAAACTGGGGGTGGGTCCAGGAGTGTGACCCAGCAGCAATCTCAGCTGGACATTTTGTTATGGAGCATGTATAATGTATAATATATAAATATATGTATACACACACATATATAATGGTATCATCTGCCTTTATTCTTAGGGGTTGGGGTTTGTTACATCAATGCAAGGCTTTCTTGTGCTCAGATGGGTTTTTCTTGCAGTACCCTGTGTTCTGGATGCTTGCAGGAAATATATGAATGGGGTTGGTTAGTGGAAAGGCTTTAGGAAAGCTTCCAAAGATATGCAGGTTCTCATTATTGCTTGAAGTGCTCATCTGGCAGGGAGATGCCTTAGAAAGCTCATAGATGCAGCGTCATGTTGTTTCTCATGATGCATTAGCCCTATGACTTGCCAAAATAAGCTCATGGAGTGGTGATGGATGTGTCTGCACTCACATCTCTCTGCAGGGTGAATGGCTATAGGCAATTTCCAAGGAAAGCAGAGCACAGTGGAGGGGAGTTAAGCCCTGCCCCTGTTCTAGGTGATGCAGGACTGAAATGGTGTCAGCTGGAAGGGAGGACAGATGGGATGCGGGGGACAGGCAGTTTTGAATCCAAAACTGGCCTTGTGATGGCTGTGGGTGCTCCCCACACCATCTGTAGCTGAGCAGAGCTCAGAAGGACTTTTGGAAAAGGAGGGGAGATGCTGTCTTCAAAGGTGTGTAAATACATTGAGTCTCTGCTTCTAAATATACCCCAAAAATGTATGAAGAATGTTTATGTGAAAAATGTGGATTTACTGGATTGCCCTAATACAGCTATTTACAAATACAGCCTTCATGTGAGGTTGCTGTGTGGCAAACACCCGTTGTATTTGTTGAATTTTGGGGAAAATAAACGCACCAAAAAATCATGTATGGCCTCAGCAAACAATCTGGGCTTACTGCTCTATTGACTCATGCTTAAGATTTATTCCTGCTATTCAAGTAGTTTTACTCTTTGATATTCCTGACAACGCAAACTGCTTAGTGAAGACTTAGTGTGCGCCATACAGCTTTCTCCTAACTCCGTACATGACAGGAGCCTACTTCTGCAAGTGTGCCAGGCTCCAGGTCCAACGGGATAAATACCTTGAAAACCCCAAACTCTGGCCTATGCACAAGCAAACATTTCAATCTGACTGTGGTTTCATGCCAAACAGCTCCCTGCCTCCTGCCACCTCCCTTATGCTGGCACTGGGGCTCACCAGACCTTCCTAAAGTGGCAGGAACCCAGCAGAGGACATGACATGAATGGGAAGAGCAGTGTACATCTCCTTTCCCAGGCTGGCTTAGCTGCCCTTGGATCTGCAGCCCCAGGTGTGGTTATGGGGTCAGTAACAGAGCTGACATACACCACTGCCCCCGTGTTCCCCCTTTTCACTTTTGCAATGCCCATCAGGTTTCAGAGGTAAATTTTGAATGTAAATTGGGTCAATGCTAAAGGCTGGTCCTGAGTTTAGGATATTAAAAAATAATGCAAAGAAACTGAGCTAAAACCAGTGTCTGTGTGTGCAAGTTAACTGCACAAAACCTGGTTGTGCAAATAGTTGAAGAGCTGGTGTGCTGCTAGAGGTAATCTCAGAATCTGCTTCCTTCCAGCACTGACTTCTCCCCTGCTCATTCTCTAAAAAGAGCTGTCAAAAAGAAGGTGAGGAAGATGACCGACTGTTTTTGGGGGCCATCACCTCAGAGCAGGGATGGAAGGGGAGCCAGGAAGCATGGCCAGGAGGGGCTGAGGGCTTTCCATTGGAGCATGCTGTCTCAGGAGCTCCGCTGAGTGAGCTCATCCCTATTGGAATCTGGGAGGGAATCGGGGCTGTCTGTCTCAGAGCTCCCATGCAGAAGAAGCAGAAGACTTGTTATCTGTGGGGTAATGTGTTCTTGTCCTAAAAATCACGGGTAAGGATTTGGGTGTTGTGAAATAAAAATGATTTGTTTTTCAGCCCATGTAACTCTGGTTTTACCTTCTTTCTGCATATGTTTGCCCATGGGCTGTGTGCATGGAAAAATGGGCCAGAAACTCACCTTTCAGCGCACAGCAGATGGGTTTGCATGTTAGAACTTATTTTTCAAAGCCTTTGGTGCCCTTTGGTCAAATCTGGAAAATCGGGCTGGAATGAGTTTCTGCCAGAAGGAAGCTGTGGTGTCTCCTTCAGCAAACCAAACTGACAGAAATGGTTTTATCTTGTTTTTTGCAGCTTCCTCAAGGAAGCACAATCTGTTCCTGTTTTTCCCCACTGCTCAATACTCATCATGGAATCATAGAACCGCTTGGGCTGGAAAGGACCTTAAGATCATCCAGTTCCAACCCCCCTGCCATGGGCAGGGACACCTCCCACTAAACCATGTC